>JAHXMU010030359.1:0-31593 GCA_019455685.1 Philornis downsi | reverse complement strand
TCTTCCCATAAATATTGCTTCCTCATCATAAAATTGTGCTTCCCCCCCTATGACAACCCTGTGTTAGTTCCATTAGTGATAGCGCAATTTTCACCATTTCCCCATCACAAGTGGCGATGAATATTTGCTTCTTTGGATGCATCTTTTTGCTAGGATATATTTATTTACTTGTTTTGGAGGCAAACCAGACTTCGGCAGGTAGCTTTATGTGTAATTTTAGATCAAAAGAGTACGTTCAGCTATTTATTTAACACTTTTTTAACCCTGCTGCTGAAGGTCATAAAACTGTCGCTAAACTGATAGACCCCGGACAAGAGAATATGTTGTTAAGTCGTAGTCAGTATTAATAAATTAGTTTTTAATTGGGGTGAAAAAATTGATAGGTGTTTCATTTTACATGATAAGAATATTTTAAAAACTCTCACATTTTGTAGTAGTTTGTTGATTTTATAAAGATAATAATTACTATGCCTTTAAATTACCCAGCTATCAGATATATAAAGATATTGGCTGCGTTAAACATAAATCTATTTAATTAAAGCTCTGTTAGGGGTCCACAATCTAAACGATGCACGAATGTGATTATGATATTCATCTGCATAAACTCAATAATCATTTTCACTTCAAAACTGTTTTAATTTCCACACAAAAATAGGAAAAAAAAAATTTGTTGTATTTTGCTTTTTTCTCCCGTTCTGTCGGAGTTGAAGCTGCTGCTGATCATGGTGCGCTTGCTGTAGTTATTAAGTTTGTTGCTGCTGTTGCTCAGGCAAGATATCACAAACGGAAATTTAATTTGAAAATAGTTTCACCGACACAGCAACGAGTGAGAAGCGTCAGCTGTAACACCGTCAACATAACCGCAGTTTCCCCTAACAACAACCTCCATAACGACAAAATGTAAAGTTTGCATTCGACACACATACACACACATACATACACATATACACGCACAACCATATCTATGTGTATGTAGGAATATACACACACATACACAGATGTAAGGCCTGTACCGTAGCAGAATTTGGAAGATAATGTTAACTATATGAAATAGTTTTTTGCCCGATTATTACATCTTTGTGTTTGTTTCACTTGGGCGCTCCTTACAACAAATACCCTTTTGGCCATAATAAAATTCTCTTTGCGTTAGTGTTGATATTGTTGTTTTCTTTGTCGGGTTACACATCCACACACAGACACACACACACGCATACATAGTTACTTGGATGTAAATAAACGGGATTTTTATTAACATTTTCAAAGTCACTTCCAAAGACGACGACGATAAAGCAACAACGCGCAAAGAAAAGCGAAAACTAAAACTGAAAAAGATAGACAAAAATCCCAGACGACAACGATGAAGTAAGCCAAAAGCCATATTGTCTATTCCACAAACACTATGACACTTTTCACACTAAACGGCACACAGACATGAGCACAGAGGGGCGAACAACGTTCACACATCCGCCAGCTCGATTATAGCGAATGTACTTAACATTTCGCCTGGAATGACAGACAAGGCAGCCAACCATACAACAGGGCCACCACATCAAGCATCCACCAGCAACGCTCGTATGCAGTCAGCCAACGAACATCCCAAGCCAGCCAGAAATAAAACTGCATCGCATACGAACATCTAGAGCTATGCAGGCCGGGAAGCACTTGTCGCTAAAAATAACGATGCAAATTCCCGTTAGCAAATTTCTTTTGGTACTGTATGAGGTGAGTGTGAAAATTACGTTAGTGATTGTTCAGTCAAAACTTGTAACTTTACGTATAACCAAGCAAGGTCGTCTGCGATAGTTCAAAGGTTAATTCAATTGCAGAAAAATCCTTGCAAATGGTAGTTTGCGGTAAATTATAAGGCAAAAATACTGGAACAAACCCAGTTAAAATATGGAAAAATTCAAAAATTTCGCCGGAGTTTTCAAAAAAACATTGAAAACAATTCTAAGGACTTTAATACGAGTATACTAACTTTTACTATAAATGACACTACTTTTTATATATTTATAAATTATACATTATATTATATATTCTCGCTGTTTTATTTTTATAAAAATGCAACTTTATTATGAAAACAAGTTTACAAATGATTCATTGAAAGCATTGCCCATCTTTCTGTCAAAAGCTCGAATTCCGTCAAGGTAATCCACGATCCATCTAGCCATTCCTTGATGTCTCCATATGAGTGGAACCGCTGGTCAACCAGATCGTGTGCCATCGAACGGAAAAAGTAATAATCGGACGGTGCAATATGTGGAGAAAATGGCGGATGGGGTTGGACCTCCTATTTCATCGCTTCTAGGTAGGTTTTAACGGGCTTGGCCACGTGAGGCCGAGCGTTCTCATGCTGAAAAATCAGTTTTTCGTGCCTCTCTGCATAATGTGGGTGTTTCTCGCGAAGTGGTCGGATCAATTGTATTAATTGAAGTCAATGCCGATCCCCAGTGGTGGTTTCGCTTGGTTTCAACAGCTCGTAATAAATAACACCGACCTGGTCCCACCAAATACAGAGCATAATCTTCGCAGTGTCAATCTTCGGCCGAGGCGACGTAGAAGCATGACCGGGCAGCCCCCATGACTTTCTTTTCTTTGGATTGCTGTAATGAATCCATTCTTCATCACCCGTCACAATACGATAAAGAAACCCCTTCCTTTTTTGTCGCTGGAGCAGTTGTTCACAGGCGCTTGGCTTCAACTCATAAGGAACCCAAGTTCCTTACTTTTGAATCATTCCCAGCGCATGCAATCGCTTGGAAATGGCTTGGTGGGTAACTCCTAATACCGAAGAAAGCTGTACCTGCGTTTGACACGGATCCCCATCAAACAATGCCGTCAATTCAGTGACTTCGAAGGTTTTTCGCCTCCCTTCACGCAAACGGTTGTCAACAACAAAATCACCGTCTTTAAAGCGACGGAACCAATCTCGACACGTTGTTCCACTTAAAGCAGCATCTTCGTAAACTTTTTCTTCAATTGAAAGAAGAAAGACAATACTTCCCGCATATGACGATTATTTGGCACAAAATCGTAAATCCAAATGTAAAGTACGCCATAATGACCCGTAAGATAGGCCCAATTGCTGAGAGTGCAGTGGAATCGACAAATTCGTATTATCCACCACACTTTTACTAACAGAAGCGATATTTTCGGTAGTGCGTATATTGCGCTGATGCACAGACCTGACTACATCTGTAACGCTTCCAGTCTTTTCAAATTTCTTTATAATTTTGCCAATTCCTTGAGCAGTAGGTCGATTATGACGAAAATAATCACCCCATAATGCACGAAAAGTGTCCACGTTTGAATCACCACTAGTAGTAAGTTTTAACTTTTTTTTACGCATTCTTCACATTTACGATCCATATTCGTAAATGGCAAACCTTTCACTAAATAACACTTTAGATGATGGTTTAGGTTAGGTCAGTGTGGCAGTCTGAATAGACAGACTCACTTAGACTGTATAGTCCACTGTGATACTACGGAAACTAGAGACATGGATGTCCCTAGTTTCTCTTGTTGAACCATCCTGAGCACCTCAAGAAGCCCTTAAGTCGGACAGTATCTATTGGTATATCGTCCAGATTCCCTAGGTCCCTAAAGAAATAAGAGCCCAGTGTTGCTCCCCGCCTGTTCGCCAGGGGCGGGGCAATAGCAGAAGAGGTCTTCTATGGACTCCTATTCCTCTTCATCCCTACAGCTCCTGCAGAAGTTTTTAGTCGCAACGTTCAATCTCACTGCATGTCATCCAATCAGACAGTGTCCCGTGATGACGGGTACAAATAATGAGACGTCGGGTCTTGATAGCGACAGCAGTGTGTGTGAACGCTTCAGATCTAGGCAAGGCCACGTCTGTCTGTATTGATTATAGTATCGGACAGACGCCCACCTACCATTTGGTGCTAAATATGCTCTATAGGAGCAGTAGGAGTTTGCAAGTGGCTAAAGGCATGCTCATAGACTGCAACCCGGCTGCAGTCTGTAAGGTTGTCCCTAGTCTTGCCAGCTCGTCAGCTCTGCCGTTCCCTGGTATGTCCCTGTGGCTCGAGACTTATATAAGGTGATTGTTGAAATGCTGAGCCATCTCCTTAAGAAATCTGCGGCATTCCAAGGCTGATGTTGTGTTCAAGAAACACTTTTGCCTTGCCAGACCGGCGGTTTTGCAATCACTACATTATTGGTCTATAATGTTTGGTAGAATTTGAAAAATTCGACAGATTAATCACACCACTTCTGATACCTGTCATTATAAGTAATCTATTTAACCCATATCGTAGTAGTCATAATTGTGATAAAATAATAATATGAGTACTCTCAGCTCCACATCTTCCAAGTCGTTGTAATAAATTCAGACAAATTTAGCACACTCTATGTGTTTGGCATTCCAAGTTCTGAGAAAACAAACTTAAACTTACCGATTTACCGAAATTGAATTTCTCTCCTTCCAATCCCTAAATCCCTATCAACATTTCCTCAGCATATTACAGCTAACAACGCTCTCTCCCTTATAATTCTATACTTAAAGCTATGCTGAATTGCAAAAATTAGTGGTCCATCTATAATTTCTAAACCGAAAACTTCAGAACTTTATAATTTTGCTTCTCTTATTATATAATTGGATATTTTACAGCAGCCGGGACACTTTTGTGAACGTCGTGTGAAGGCATATAAAATTTAGTTCGCCTAAATGAAATTTTTTTTCTGGTTTTAGGATTTTCTACCGGGCATTACTTTTAACTAAAATTAAATTAAATGGTAAAGTTGTTGCTTGAAAACTGAACAATTTATGTTTTTCTAGGCGTGGGTTTGATGCTAATATTGGCAAGTTTCTCCTACTTGCTAAATGTTGCCCGCTCGTGATACCTGGGATTCATAGTAATAATTATGCCGCCGCATAAGGGGGCATGTCAAAACACCTTCTTCTCATGTATGAATTAGAATGGGTCTTTCCCATAGTAATAAACTAACTTAATATATTTCTTTTATCATGTGAAAAACAGATAACATTTTTGAAACATTTCTAAAAAATGTCCACTTTTCATCTGTAGATGATGTAGATGAGGATCAGTTGCTGTACGAGCTGGTGTTTTTCCCCCTTTCTGTAAATATATATTTTTACTCAAATTTGTAGCCTCCTAGCTTTATCGGCCTTTAAAAAATATGTGATTAAAGCGGCATAGGCTTTTACAAAGATCAAGTAGGTGTCCGATAAGTATTTCTAGGTGTTGTAACTGGAACTATAGACTTAGTAATCCCCTCTTTTTATGTTGGTAGGTACCAAAATTCACATTTCTTAAGTTATTTAAGGTGACCGATTTGTATCAGCTAAATTAAGCTACAAGTCGTTTAGCTTCCCTAGCGTACGTACGTAATGTTAACTATTTATCAATCCAGATTTTTTCGCTTCATTTTAAGACGACCCCCTTTAGTTAAAATATGCTTGCAGTAGATTTTTGTTTACTTTCATTGTTGTTGTTGGTGCTGTTGTTTTTAGCCAACAATAATTACATGGCGTCTTAATAAACCAATAGACGGCTCATGGACCTGTAGTCGAGGCGCTATGCATTTGAAGGCCAAAGGAAACAGTGCGGGAGCGGCGCAGGAGTTGGAAAAGAACTGCTGCCGCTGCCGTTAGCGGGCTGGTTGACTGGCAATCACCCCAAATGCATTAAAAATTAATAAAAGGCTGGGGCTATGTGCAAAGTCCATATTGTACATCTAAGGAAACGTTTTAAATTTAGACTAAGAACATGATGGCGTTGGCAACAGCATCGGCGACAATAGCAACAAACTAGCAACGAACATACAGCGGCAGCAACTGCAACTACGCAAACAATAATTTGCTTATTTCTCCTGACTTTTTTGTTGTTGCTTTATTAATCCTTTCCCTCGATGAGAAAATGTCGTTGCCTTGAACTCCAAATGAATGCAAAAGTGGAGGGAGGTCGTTGCCAGCTGCCGGATTGGGATGTGTGGGGTGGAGCAAACGTATTTACTTGTGCACCCCACCAGACAGTTCTCAAGATCTCACTGCCAGCCTTAGTGTTTCACACATCCGCTTCTGCGGTAGTATAAACTGACGTGGACGGCCATGTGCAGTATAACGAGTGGTAGAGAGAGAGCGAGAGAGCGGCCAGAGGCTGCCTGCCTGCCAGTTTCCATGAAAAGTGAATTTGAAAAGTTTTTAATTTGCTCGTTGGAAATGATATTAATGACGGTGAGGAAATAGTTGCCAATGATTGAGACCATCATTATAACATCCGAGTCGAGCTGATTATTGATTATGATGACGTTATTTGTAGTGAAACGTCTTGAAGTGATTTGTTTAAAAAATCAATTTCCAAACATATATTATTCCAGAGCAATCAACAATCAACCGCAAGGTGATGGGTAAATTCTATCAATGAACTTTCCTTGGGTTAGTAAGACATGAGAAGAAGAATTGATTTGCTCCAGGAAATCTAGGAAAAGGCAGGAGTTAAATGAGAAGGTAGTTTGGTGGATTATTTTACGATAAATCAACCAAAAACTTTTTTGATCACCGCAGAGTATTTGCTTCCAAACCTGATCAAAATAAAAGAATTATTACATTAATCAACGTCTTAGTTTTCGATATTTACGATAATATTCGCCTGTATTTTGTAGACAACAAATATTCTTATCTCAAACAATCTTTCAAAGAGCACCTCAATGGTGAACACGGTTATTGAAAAATATCCAAACGTGAATATGAATACTTCTCAGTGGACAATGAGCTAAGTAGATATATAACGCATGACAACAGATCGTTCCTGACACGCCTACTGACCTTACGAAGGGTTTGCATAATAATCTCTTCGTAATGTATTCAAAGACTGAATCCAGCTTAGGAAAAAAAGTGCCTTTCCTGCAATTATACCATTTTATCGTTAATTACAAATTATATGTATATATGTATACATTATATACATATATATATATATGTATATAATAGATAGAAGAAAGAGGTATCCAAGCTCATACTCTCTATAAGTAGCTGCCACAATCAGGCATAGTTATTGCCAAGCATTACAAAATGTTATGTTGTAAATGAGAAGAAAGCGTTTTTAATGTGACCAATAAATTAAGGGTGTAGCGGTACTCATCCTACAAGGCTACAATTTGCTTACACGGGGACTAAATGTTACTTTTTAAAACTTAACCTGTTTCAGAACATTTTTACCGTCTATTAACGTTAACCAGTATTAGTTTTAATTAGTAATTGATGGGGACATCAAAGAACCATATATATTTGTAGCTGAGGAAATGGTTATTAAATTATCAAAAAGATCGACTGGTCACCTGAAAAGTGTTTGTGTGGAAAAACCCCTTCTCTTACAGGTCCACTTATCTGATGCAGAGTGGGTACACCGTTCATGACACTGTAAACCTCATTCCATCGTGAAAGGTACATAAGTTTCACCTCAATCGAATTTATGACACTTACTCAACTCTGAGCCGTCCACTTTTCTATTTTGACCACTTTGGCAAATTACATTTCAATTTCGTACCAAATTGCAAATAAATTTAAATCATTAATTTATTAAGAAAACATAATGTTTCGAGACTTTATCTTTAAGAACACAGAAACTCAACAATGATCAGTATTTCCAGTTAGAATGACGTATTTTCCTATCATGCACTGACAGGATTTGAGTTACGTATTTCAAGGAAATTTCAGAATTTTCTATAAGTTATATACAAAAAGCGCGGAAGGGTTTGTCATTCAACCATCATCGCTTTACAGTCAAGTAAGGTGATCTTAGTGATCAGCGGAATTCCTGGATATTAATTTGTTTCGGAATTTTCGGTCTGGCTGTGTGTGCAGTTGCTCCAGCTCGCTTAAACCAAATGCTGTTAAAATGGATACGCCTTCGGCACAATTCTGGATAGACTCAACATATGAGCGCTTTAATTAATGAAACAAATTGCAAAAATATTAGACAAATTTTGAAAATGAATGATTTTTCAGAAATTACACTTAGTGTTTATATGATCAAGGGGCAAAAAAAAATCGTGTATCATGGCTCGGTATCGTTCACCGTTGACAGTAAAGTTTCTTCTACGATCGTCTTTGAAGAAAAATGGACCGATGATGCCACCAGCCCATAAACCACATCAGACTGTCGTTTTCTCGGGATGCATCGGTAATTCATGTATGGCATGTGGGTGTTCTTCACTCCAGATGCGACAGTTTTGCTTGCGTACGTATCAATTCAGCAAGAAATGAACCTCATCGCTGAACACAATTTTTCGATGAAACAGCGGATTTTCATTGAGCTTTTGTAAGGCCCATTCACCAAATTTTAAAAATTAGACGTTGTGGTAGGTCATTCGCCACTCCAGAGTATACCGTACACTTTTCACTTTGACACATGACGTTTGGACGCCATTACCAACCAGTGCTGCCAAACTGAAAAACTTAAATCTTAAAAAATCACCCTACATTTAATTTATTTTTTTATTGTGTAGAAAATTAATTTTATTTCATATAATTGAAGATGACAGACCAGAAATGACCTCCATGCTCATTCATCCACATACGACACCTGATCAGAAAATTATTCATTGCAGCCTGAAGTTTAAGTCGGGGTCGCCTCAATTATTGTTTCAATGAACTGCTTTAATTCAGTAAAATTCTTTGGTTTCGTTTTGTACACCTCTTGCTTGACATAACCCCTTAAAAAAGTCTGCTGGAGTCAGATCAGGTGACCTTGGAAAGTAGCGGAAAGAGGAGTTTCTGGATATTAATTTCTGTGATGTTAATTTTCGTTGAAGCTTCGCCATATCCTGCCTGACTATGCGTGCAGTTGCTACATCTTCTTGGTACCAATTGCTATTGAAACGGCTACGTCTTTGAAGCAGTTCTAGGTAAAAGAACTCCTTTAACATATTTAAATGACGGTTTCCATTGACATTGTGTTTGTAGCACGACTCGTGCGCCACCCTGTACAAGATAACGTTTTGCCGAAAAGGTGCGAGAATTTTTCACTATTGCACTCTGATTTCTCGCTTTCGTTCACTCAATATCAGAAGCTCTCCCATTCATGGAAGGCAGGGTAATTTGCTTTAATTTTAGGTCAATTAGCAAATATTGTACTGCTCGAATTTCGAAATTCCGAAAACGGCTTTTTGCTGCCACGCTAAGGTATGTAAATAATAGGTTCAAACATTATGGATTCCGTTGAATTAGAAGAATTTCTTTAGAAAACATTTCCTAAAGATAATCCTTTGCTCAACAGATACAGATTGTTTTCATTACACATAAATTTGGTATATATCGAATCAGCGATAACCAAATTTGGCGAAATTATTATAAATAAGTATTGCTGAAGATAGCCCTATTCGTCCTAAAGTACGAATTAAGTCCTAAAGTACTGATTATTCATTTAGCGGTTTGAAAGCCGCCGGTCAAGAAAGGCTGTCAGCCATTAAATACCTGTCATCTGAAGTGTTATTTATTTAGTGAATGGTTTGCCATTTACGAATATGGATCGTTTAACAACTGAAGAACGCATAAAACTGGTTAAAACTTGTTACAAAAGTGGTGATTTAAGCGTGATTCAACGCGACCGATTTTTGCTTTATTGCATGAGAAATTTCCAGTAAGCGTAGTTTCACGTTTTGGCGACATCGATTGGCCACTAAAATCATGCGATTTGACGCCGTTAGATTTTTTTTTTGTGGAGCTACGTCAAAACGCGTGTTTATGCAAATAATCGTCAAACGTACCGCCCTCAATGTGGGAAAATTGGTCGAAAACCAGCTCGAAAGGATTCACTGCTGCAATCAATCCATTGGCGGTCATTTAAATGACACTGTATTTCATAATGGTAAGGTCCAAGTATAACAATGAGTTAGAAGTGTCATCGAAATCATAGTTTTATGTGTGTTTTATTTAAATTTACTTTTGTAATTTTATTTTACTTTGAAAAGTGGATTACTCTGTATCATTTAGTTTAACTGAATTCGTGTGCTTTTCGGTGAATTTTTTTCTCAAAATGTAACATTTCTATTCTTTCCCAGGAAATGTAAATATTTTTCCTTTCGATAAATAAACGTTCTACGTGAGATATTAATCAGATTATACGTAGTAAATATTTTAAAATTGCAACAAAAATTGTGGCTCATATAATTGAGAAAAACAAATTTAGCAGATCCATTGTGGCGGTTATGCACGGACACGGCATATTTTCAGTAAAATTCGTCATATGTACTCATTATAATCAATTTCTAATAAAAAAAAATGTGACTTTTGCAAGCTGTTTGATTGAGAGATCGACTTTAATAACGTTAATAAAATTTGAAATAAAATGTTGACTATTAGAAAGGACAGAACTAAGTTGTGAGGTCTCTATCACAATGAAGACTTGCATCTCTCATCCCCAAAAGGATTCATGTTTGTCTTAATTGAAATATCTACGGCAACTTTTGCTAAAATCGGTTCATAATTGCGACCTGTAGCGTATTTACTAGTATACAATGACAGATGTGGTGACAGTTTCGATTTTTGTAAATTTTAATGGGTCGTCCTCTTGTAATCGGCGGCCAATACACTTCATATGATCTTTTGAAATTGACCCCGGATATTTTTTTTGTTTTTTTTTTTTTTTTGTAAATTCTGTATTTATTACAATCTGTCCTTGGACATTCAGTAATATTTACATTGGCCTACATACTACTTATATACTAAAATTTTATTTTTATTCGGGAACACTTCCTTGAGCGTCCCTACTGCTATATTCGTCCTGAGTTGCCAGGTCCTGTGTGGTTCTCCTCCTTAGTCTGGTAAATAATGGTGTTTCGTTCATCAGATTGGACGCCAGCTGATTCGGATGTTCTTGAATACGATTCATGTATCTAGCGGAGTATTTTTGGACTTCTTCCTTAATGAAGGTTGTTTTCAATTCTCTATGCAATTGTTTGTTCGAGAAGTATCTGGGTGCACCGGTAATGGTTCGCAGTACTTTGGATTGAAAGCGTTGCAATATTTCAAGGTTGGAGTTTGCTGCAGTCCCCCATAACTGGATTCCATATGTCCATATGGGTTTTAAGGCGGATATGAAGTGCATTAATTTATTGACCCAAAAAATGTGTTTTATTTTTGCATACAGTGTGGCGGATGAATGTTGATACGTTAAGAAATATTAATGATGTTTTTGTGTTTTTAATTGATGTCAATTATTTTTCACTTAAAGAAGAAATTAAAAAGGGATTTTGAAAATAGTTGAACTAAAATGACTCGGTGACGCATGCGCGACATCGACATTATTTATTAGTGCCTGAACAGCTACGGCGGGGAATGCTTCAATCATTGTTTGAATACATTTGTTTTAAATCGACCAAATATGTTGATTTTATTTTGTAAACTTTCGTGTGTGTGAAGTAATACGAGTACTACAAGAAAAAGCGGGTGCCGCGATGTCAGGAGATCTTGTTTGCGAATGAAATCTAAAGGTTTTAGAAATTAGCTTACTGGTGTAGGGAAGTTACACCATATTGTTGAAACCACTAACAGCGTCAATAAAGATTTTTTCTTCGGCGTATTTTTGCGAAGAAAAACTCTTTCTTTAGGTAACATTCCGGTAGCAATATTCACACGTTACTCTGTTATTAACAATAGTGCTGATAAATATCATAATATTTGAAATGCATTACCAAATATAGACTGGAAAATATTGTAGTATTTTTGAGAACTTAAAAATTGTTGATAGTATTTAAGGAAGAATGAAGCACATGTATATGTAAATGTTTTTTGCGCGTTTTGAACATCTTATATAGGGTGGCGCAATAGAACGTGCATATTTAAAAAATAGATTAAAAAATAAATACAAAAGGTATGGTTAAAATAAATCTAAGGCATTGTAGAGTAATAAGTGGAGTTTATTTTTTTAAAAATAACATCATCTAAATGGTGACACTCTCTACGACGGCACTCCTCTAACCGCAATCGAAAATTATTGAAAACTTTCTTCAGTAATACTGGTGTAATGGCTACCATTTCACCACGGATATTCTCCTTGAGCTGAACGATGTTTCTTGAATTATTACTGTAGACTTTGTGTTTGAGGTATCCCCACAAAAAAAAGTCAAGAGGCGTCAAGTCTGAACCACGTGGGGGCCATGGGATATTACCTCTTTTCGAAATCAGTCTGCCAGGGAACATCTGCTTCACCACCGCCATGGAGTCATTTGATGTGTGACAGGTAGCTCCATCTTGTTCATTAGCAAATGCGAGCCTTGCTATGAAGTCAGACTCTTTCAATTCTTGTGTTAATTGCAGCTTATATGGATGCAGTTTAAGATTCAACGTTGCAAACTCCGTCGCGATAATTGTAATACAGACGATCTCTTGCGAGTCAACATTTGTGGATTTCCTCGTACTGACTCCATAACTCTCTCAACATTGTCTTCGGTCCTAGATATTCTTGGGCGACCATTTGCTTGTGGTTTAAATATTGAACCGGTCTCTTCAAAACGCTTTACTCATATTTTAATTAAATTAGCACTCGGAGCTTCACTAATTCGCCATAGTCAGCCGTGCCCGTGCCTTTTCTACCCCGCAAAAAAAGATGATGGAATATGCACGTTCTATTGCGCCACCCCGTATATAGAGTGGCACATAAGTAACGTTAACGCCGACTACATTGAATGCGTTCTTGTGCATTATTTGGTTTTAACTCGTGAACTTATTGCATCTTATATGAGAAAAGATGTAACATACGAGTATGTAAAATTCTTTGCAAAGACCGCCTAGACATCTCTAACTGGTAAGAATGTCGCCTGGTGGAAGTTTCGGGGTTTTCCTCAATACTTGCACCCGAGCAATGGTCACTTCATTTCGAACTGCTCGAGGTCTTCCAGCACGCGGAAGATCACAGACAGCCCCTTGTTGCCCAAAACGCTGAACCAATCGGTAAATTGTTGGCTAGGAGCGCTAGGAGCATTTCGAACATGACAGAAATTTCAATATGATCTGAATAATCGAATGTTGACTTTTAAAGTAAAATTGAACAACTTTGGTTCTTTGTCCTGTGCTGAGCCTTTCCATCATAAATTTCCCAAGTATTATTTAGTTAATTCCGTAAAGAGACGAAAAAAAAGACTTAAACAAAAAATTTATTCACTGATCAAATCTTAACGTTGCTTATGCGCCACCCTTTATATGTTTGATATCCATTTTCTTAATAACTTAATTGTTGCTTCACAGATAAATCTAGATCAACGCTGAAACCTGGATTTTCTAAAAGTAGTATTTTCAATAATAATTTAAAACACAGATTTCTAAAGAAAAGTCCAGTATTTGAACACTGCACAAACAAATTTTCGCATTGTAACCCAACTTTCATCCGTCTTACACTTACTAACCTAAGCTAACCACATTTAATAGCCACAAAGAATGAAACTCTTTTAGTATTCTGCAATTTTATCCACTTTAATTAAGTACTTATACCAAGCCATATGTTTCACCCTCCGACAAAACAAAAATTCAATTATAAACCGAAAAAATGCGACAGTTGCTGAGATTTTCAGCCAACATTCACACAGATTCATTTACATTTCGTGAACGTTACTTAACAACATTTTGCTGGTCTTCATTATTGAATTATTTAAATTTCCATTCATTTAGCAGCAGCAGCTGCAGCTGCTGAAGGGAAGTTGGGGAGACGAGATCAAAAAGAAAATTTGTGCAAAAGAGTCAAACAAATATGTAAAATGGAACAGCTGTGAAGAAAAAGGCAAATCTTTAAAATAAACTCCAACTTGACCCATTCATAGACAATTTAGATTGAAGGAAAAACCAGAGGCCCCCTTCTTCCCTCCCTCAAACACATAACAGAAACATAAACGCAAACCTGAAGAAAAAGCAAAAAAAAAGAAAAAAAAACACTGCCACAAATGCATATCAGAGGGGCAACACGATGGATTTGGTCACTGCGGGTCTTGGAATCCAAAAATAAAACAGGTATGGAGGGAACTCTCTTAGATATTCATGTTATCTCTGTTAATTCTCTTAGGCCTATTGGTGTTACACATTGTACCGTTGCCAGATTCTCTTAAATAAAGAGCAATACTTTCATGATAAGCCTTAACTTCTGCACACAATCTGTAAGCTATGAAAATATCTCTGCTATATGGTAGGACTTCCATGCCATCGTTCTGCTTTATGTACAGATTTCTTGGTTTAAATGTCGTTGGTGTTGTTGTCTTGTTCTCCGTTCGTTCAGACGCTGTCGTTGTTGTTGCTGCTGTTGTTCTTATTGTGGCCGTGCATGCATGTGGTGTTTGTTGAGGGGTTCACAACACTCGGAGCACCAGCACAGAAAGCAAACAAACCCATTGAACAGACCTCGAGAGTCCATGGTTTGGGAATGAGCATTCATAACGTTTCGAACTGTGGTGGTGAACGTACCAAAAACGATAACAGCCGTCGCCGTCATCGTTGTCGTCGTGTGTGTTAAGTCACAATTGTCACATTTAGTAACCAAAAAAAAAAAAACGAGTTTTTATGTTTCAATTTTCGGATTTTATAACACAAATCTCATTCATCGTATCTTATGAGTTTTTCATCAATTGTGCATTTACGCAACTGAAAATCTAAACGATTTTCAAAAATTGTGGCCAATCAACAAATGTGTTGTAACAGAATTGATGACAAGTGAGGAGAAAAACAACAAAACACAAAAGTTGACAAATAAAAAAAAAAAAATAATAAAAATAAAACAAAAAATATTCAAAACGACATACGAGTATATTGAAAATCGCAAATTTAAAAATAAAACAAAAACGAAAAAGGAAAGAAAAACAACAAGTGATTTTGTTAAGTTTAAACGTGAAAATTATTATGACATCTTGAAATCTATCAACGAAAAAACATCTAAAGTGATATCTTCGGCATAAAAGTGTTAAATAAAAACCATTAGAAGTCCACAACAAGTGATTTTTATAAATCGACTTCATTAGCATCAACTCTAGTAACTCAAGGGATTACGCTTTTAAACGGATATTTGACTTCAGTCTTCGAACACCGGCAGCAGACACATCTCCTATTCATCTCTTCCATTCCTGGCTAAATTCATGCAAAATGTTGCATATTTTCGGATAACAATTGTCTTTAGAAATGTAAGTAACACCAGCAACTAAATATATTCAATACAATTCGCCTCTGATCCAGCTTGAAAAAAAAAGAAAACAATCATTTGATTAATGTCGATTACGTTCGAAATGATGCCATGGCAGCTATAAATGCAGGGAAAGCAACAAAAAAAAAACATCCTTTGGGCCTTAACGCCAATTGATTTGCGGCATGTTCAACACTTCCAATGCCCAGTATTTTTTTCTTCTTTCGTTTCTTTGAAATTAACTTAACATTGATAAATAGAATTGTTAAAATGAACAGCCAGCAACTGTGGTGCAACTCACAACTGTGGCTGTAGCTATTTGTTCCCCAGAGAATCAAACCTGCCTCACCTTTGGATTTGGGTATGAGGCGCAATGTGCCAAGTAGGAAATTGAAACGCTTTGAAATTTTCGTAAAGGAAACCGTTTAAGGAAGGAAACGAAATGCAAAATATGATTAAATGAAAATTGAGAGCAATAATAAGAAAATGTATTCAAAATACTCCAGAGACATGCCAATTCTCTGTGGGCCTCTGTTCATGATTGTATGTTATAGGAGATGGTTAATCCATTGGTATACTTCATTATGATTTATGATAGACTTGAAATGAAATTGTAATCAGAAATATAAATTGGAAAATGAGCACAAAGTTATGCAGTGATAAGAAATGAAATACCGGAAGAAAAATCAATTGAAATTGAACAGAGACCGGGCGGCCAGGCAAAATGTTGCTGGCTAAATTAAAATTTCATAATATTGGAATATTCATTTATAATTTACGAAAGTAAAGTAAAGTTGAAAAAACCACACATTAATCTATGATTTCGATGAAACTGTTATTTCATTATAATGCTTAAACCATTCGCCATTATGTACGAAATACAATGTCATTTAAATGACCGCCTCTGGATTGGTTCTAGCAGTGGATTATTTTGAGGTACTTTTCAAAAAAAAAAAAAAAAAAATCGGCACAATGACACCTCCAGACCATAATGCGCACCAAACTGTCACTTTTTTCGAATGCAATGGCTTTTCTACAACCACTTCTGGGTTCTCCAAGCCCCGTATGCGACAATTTTGCTCGTTGACGTAACAACAAAGTGAGAAATGAGCCAAAGAAAGCTTTGTTCGGTTAAAAGCCCACGTTTGAATCACCACTTTTGCAGTATGTTTTATTTATTTTTTTAAATGCAAACCTTTTACTAAATAAATAACACTTTAGATGACAGGTATTTATCAACTGACAGCCTTGCCAGACCGGCGGTTTTGGAACCACAAAAGAATAACACTGTACTAACAAGTTTGTTCGATGTAGAAACTCAGAAAACCAGATATTGCCGGATATTGCTTGCTCGAAATCATTTTTTATACATATTTAGTACTTAACGCATTCATGTTTGAGGAGAGTTTTAATAGCATTTGTTGTCAGATTTCGATTCTAAAGATATGTGGCTCTTTGTGGGGGACATGACGGATTTCATGTTGTAAAATGTACATAACATTAACAGATTTAAGCCCTATTCGCAAAAGTTTTCTAATTTTTAATATGAAAACTTAAGCGAAATTTCGTCTTATCAGGTTAAGTCTTTCAGAAATGTCTCTTAATGAGTAATGTGCAAAGTTCTTGTTTTTTTAACTTCTCCTTATTTTCAAATCCTCTGTATGTGTGTACACTTAGGAATGACAACTCACAATGAGGTAGCAAGAAATTTGCTTGCCATAGTGTGTGATAAATTGGTAATTAAAAAGTTTTCCCACATGCAGTCACAATGGTCGGGATGGCTAAGACTATCTCACTGATGTGTTATCTCGCCATAACGAAACGCGTATGATGGAGATAACCAGGTTCAATTCCTGCAAAATGTTGATTCAAATTCTTTGAATAATTACAAAATGAATAAAAAAATGTTCAGATCAGTTAGCTCACGATGGGGAGTACGTAGCAATAAGAAATCCTGTTGTCCGCCTTTCATATGTATAAAAAAAATTGATCATATAAAGATTTTCATCATTTTTATTTTAGTTAAAGTTGAAAAAGAAACTAGGGACATCCATATCTCTAGTTTCCGTGGTATCACAATGTACAGCCTAAGTGAGTCTGTCTATTCAAACTGCCTTACTGACCTAACCTAAACTAACCTAATAAAGAATGATTAACTTCAACATGTTTTCCAGCAATTATTATTTTATTTCCGATTTTCTTACAAACATTTTCTTTCGAAGGAAATTAATTAACTCAGCATATTCATTTACATTTTGATTCAAATGTTAACAAGACCTCACTACTTTAATTGCATTTTGAAAGCATTTCCAGTTTTTATATGCAGTTACAGTGCGTAACAGCTGTTCAGTTGCTGCCATTTCCTCAGTAAACCTTAACCACCATTCTCAAAACATATATGCAAATTTTCAATTCTTGTCATTATTTCAATTGTGTCCATAATGTCGTTAGAGCCATAACGCCATGATGGGATGTCAAAAAGCTTGTGGTGTTCAGTAACACCATAAACATTTTTAGACGAACAGCAGTTAAATTTCTTGGCTTAATAATGTGCTTAAAAATACTATTTTACGAAAAGACCTATATTTTAAAATTCTACAGCATCTTTTGAAGTCATTAAACGTAGATGTTACATCAGTTAAGAGAACACTTTCGAATAACTCATGCTGTTTCCAAATTATTTTTATGTGCAGATTTTTGATTAGATTTACACGCAAAATATGTGATCATATCCCAATTCGTCATTATTTTGTATAATATTTTACAGAATTTTCCTTTGCTACAATTTATTACAAGAATTTGAACAATAACGTCGTGATTTTCTAGATAATCGGCATGATGATTATGAAATATTTTAAGTAAATTTTGAAGTGTTGAAAAAAAAAAAAAAAACTAAGAAAAAGAAAGACTTTACATACATACCAAATGATTTATAACCATGATGGCGCCGACATCTCTTCGAATTGTCTACCTTCAAACGTTTTACCACTTATTCAAAACCATTTCAGAGCTTATTATAAGCCATTATAGCCACACTCGCCAATGTGCTATCAGAAGAGCATAACTTTTGTAATAACATTGAATCCATCCATTGGAAAGAAAGCGAAGACTAATTGTTTCCACCGCAGTATTTACTTTCATTATTTTGACACTGATCAAAAGTCTTGCTAATAAATACCATTTTTATGATTGAGTAACCATCAAGACTATCTCACTCTAGTGGCAAATGACAGATTTCAAAAATGTACAAGATTATATTTTGGTCTTGTTTTATAGCTATACCATAATGCGATACATAACACCGCAGCTAATTTGTGATGACAGCTTCAAATGTCAATAGAAATTTTGTTTGACATTGACATATGTCGACTGTTGATTGATATAAAATAGTGTTGACACAGTTTTCTCAGTTAGAAAACAACCAGGATTAATAAATATGAGTAAAATTCAACATAGCCATTGAAATCAAAAACCCAAATTATTTTCCTTTAGATGCCTTTACTCCAATGAGAATTATTTCACCTGCTTGACTGTTTACTCGTACACGTAGCGTTGCCTAATTGGTTAATTTGAATTACAATTCAAATCTAAAACAGTATGTAAAACTTCTTACGTAAGAATTTTATTCTGCATTATTTTGTTTTCAGTTAGGATAATATGAAACTCACTTTCTCAAAAAAGAATAGGTTCTGAAAACACTGCTGTATTAACTTCAAAAATTAGTAAATAATTTCTAATTTTGAATAATCATTAATTAAATGTCGTTTCATATAAAAATTTTTAGTTTTTTTCAGTATTTTTATAATACGAACTATTCAATTCTTTGATCAAACTAAACAACTACCAATCATATCCGCTATCCTATGTTTTGCGATTTTGTCTATGCTGTTATTTTATTTATAACAAGAAGGAATACTCACCTGATATCCTTTAGAGTTTATACATATTTCTGGTCTTAAAAGTCAATATCGGTCTTACCATGTAAGTCCGTCCGACCTTCTGTCCGATCTTTGATCTACGAGTCTGAAATTTAACATAAATATATTCGATATTTAAAGCCAGGCAGAGTTGGAAATTGGATAAAATCGGGCCGCTTATCGCACAGCGACTAAGTCTTCTACCAGAAAAATTGAAATTGTCCTGGAATTATTTAACAATCACACGTTTTATTTGTTAATTAAAGGCGATATGCGAATGCGGTCATAAGGATAGGTGAATATATTATTTGACAAGAGAAAATATTAAGACTTATTTAAGTATAAAATTCGTTTTAGACTTGCTTGTGACGTTTGAACCAGCCGATTGAACTGTCGATTGGAGAGTTGTTCAAAGGAACAACTCCAGTAAAACTATGGCCACGTTAATGTAAATTTGTCAAAGGAAACGTAACCTATAGTCGTGATTTACGATCGAAAACAAACCCAATTCGTCCTTTCTGGCATATAATTTACACACATTATTTGGTATTGGTACATAGGAATCATACGTAGCTAAAATGGGCGATGCACAATTCGAAGCCGGTCCCAAAATTAGCCGACCTGACGTGCCAGTTGTTTGGAAAAAAATATTTTGTTGAAACGTGGCAAACTTATAAAACATATGTTTTAAGTTTCAAAACGCCACATTGTTTAGTATTTTTGTTTAAGCCATCAAAAGCAAACGATCTCAGTGAATTTTTAAACTTGAAAAAAATTGGTAACCGTTACGTAATTCAATAGTTGCATTTGGTAGATTCTACTCTGGGGTAGTCTGGTCCTTCCTTTACGACTATAAATAATTAGGTAGCAGAGTTTAAACGAGGCCGTACGAGTTGCCAAGACCGTAGTGGTCGACCAATTCAGCTGTGCACGCCGGACATGGTTAAGAAAATTCATAAAATGGTGTTGAATGATCATCGGCTAAAGATGAGTGAGCTAGCTGAAATATTAGGCATTTCAAAAGCGCTATATATCGTATATTGGCGGAAGATTTGAGAGCAGTGCGCAAGATGGGTGCCGCACTTGCTTTCAATAGAGCAAAAACAGGGTCGTGAAGATGTTTATGTAAAGTGTTTGGCGATGTTTATAACCATGGATGAGACATGGGTTCACCACTACATACCTGAGGCAAAGGAACAGTCAAAGCCAAAGCAGTGGACTGGAATGGGAGAATCGTGTCCAAAGAAGGCGAAGACGGTTCCATCTGCAGGCAGGAATGCGCTTTTTCATCAAAGCAATGCTCCATTCGAATTTAAGTTCGAATTGCCTCATCACACACCTTATTTGCCAGATTTATCTCCCTCGGACTATTTTCTAAGTCCAAACTTGAAAAAATGACTCGGTAACAAAAAATTTGCCAACAATAAAAAGGTAAAGTCTACAGTTGATGGCTATGTAAAGAATTTTGACAGTTCTTACTATAATCAGGGTATAGAAGCTATTGAATACTGTTAGAAAAGTGTATCGAGGTAGAGGGAGATTATGTTGGAAAGAAAGACAAGAAAGCAATCCTTGATGGTAGATGTACTTATTAGTTTCGGTCCGGCCGAACATTTCGCGGCTGTCCAACTCTGTGCTTGATCTACTATCAATCCAATATTTTTATGTGAGCCAATATGGAGGAATTTTAACGCCTAAATAAGGTAGTATAGTTATATATTTGAAGCTTTTAATAGTAAACAAAAACTTTCCAAATGTTTTACAGAAATCCTGTACTCAGTGCTTTCTTACGCAGACAATACGTTCGTATAATGTTTTGCACTTTTAGTGAAAATAACAATTATTTTACCTATGAAATTCAGGTTCTTCTAAATGGTAGATTATACATTTTTGAGCAAGTTCTCAAAGTTGTTCGTTCTAAGTACATGATCACTAACGTCAACTTTACGTAAAGGTATGAATTTAAACGCAGTCGCATTTCCACTTAAGATGCCCACCATGTCTACCACATAAAGCAATGCAAGAGCTCCCAAGTGTATTGCGTATTCGATTTGTTATCCGGTTATACGGTAAAATCGATTGGATCAAATGTATAAATTGGAAAGCAATACCAAGAAATAAACAACTATGTGTTTACATTAAAAAGAATCGAAATTTTCAAGTTTTGTCTTCGCCTATCGATTGATGAGTGACAGAATCATCCAATTTATTCCATATGTTCGATTATCTTATCTTGGAACGCACAAACACAATGGTCAGTGACCAATCAACTACTGTTTTAATAAAACTATAAACACAAATTCTTGGTATAAAAACAATAAATTTACATATCTATACAACGTAGTTATGCCTCAAATCAGTAAAATATATTTTTATATAGTTTTTTTTATGTTAAAATTATCACAAATTAAATTTTACCTAATTTGAATAATTTGTTAAGAAAGCAAACCTAAACATATATGCTCAGTTGACGCAGAGTACATTTCATATTTATAGAGTTTTTGATCAATAAAATACGGAAACTGCTCTCTCTAATGGCCTCTGAAGCAGGCATGCAAAATAAAAGTCGGAGACGTTTTAACAACTGTCCAATATCTTCACCTTGCCGGCGATTCGAGAATGAAGTTTAAATAACTTTGTAATAGCGATCGTTAAACCGGAAACAGTTACGGATTTTATATATGGCCTATGTTTATTCATAATGGATTTGAATTGTTTTTTTTTTTTAAGATTAGAACAAATTTATTATAGAGATTATGTAAACGAGGTTAGTTTTGAGATTTGCTCTAAGTCACGTTATATTATCTTTAATTTTCGGTTGTCGAAGGTGCGTCCCCTTCCTTTTTTCCGTAGAAATTTATTGCAGCACTTATATTTTATTGAATTGACGTCCTTACGAAAAACAAAATTTGAATAATTTCTGAAAATCTTTTGTAAGACAGCTCCCCAATTAGGTACTATACAGACAACCAGATAGCATTTTTGCATCTCGAAATTTATTACTGAAACTGTCATTGGCTTCAATGATTTTAAAGACCTTTTACTCAATGAGCTCAACATAACCACATTGAAATATATATATTTTTTGGATCCCATAAATTCGTCGAGGGCTATAAATCTTTTGCACTAAGATGTTTTCAATACAACTGGTAACCAACCAGGTGTAATAAGTTCGACAAATATATATCTGGAGTAATGGAATAGAATTTTCTATTGGAAAATAGATTTCGGCATAAAAATCGAGGTCGATCTAAGCACATTCATCGACTCGTCTGTATGTCTGTTGAAAGACCTATAAAAATCTCATAGGATGAGTTAAAAGGCCACAGCTTGACATTAAAAGCTAGGAGTCATATACAGGTAAATTTAGATTATGTTCGAAATTGAGCATAAACGGCCCAGTAGGAAAAATTGGCCTACTTTAAAAAGAAAAAAATAGTAACTTTTACAAAATTTAGAGGGAAGTATCTACAGATGCTGAAAAGAGTCAGAAATATAATTAAAGCATACATTTTCGATGGATAAATGATTTTGGGCGATGTGTAATGTATGATCAGAGAGCGTTTTGACAACGCTCTTCCTGTGTGGAGATAGGTTGGTACAACGTCTTCTGCACCATGAACCATAGGAGCGCGATTAAGCGAATCTCTATGGGAAAACTTGCTATGGAATAATACGCATTTTCGATGATGTTTTAATAATTGCGTCATTTGTTCATTATGTAAAAGCTATATGGACCACTTTAATAGGAGGGCATGGTTATCCCCATATACTAAAAAAAGTACACATTTGCAGTAGACGAACGGGCAATGTCGGTATATAATTTATGGGAGCAAAGCGTCTTTGACGTGCCCACTTTTCTGCCGATAAGACAGCGAGGCTGTGGCTCGCAAGTATTACTATTGAGCATATTGATCCAGTGGGGGTAAAAAACTTGTTTACGCGTGAATTAAACTCAGGTTTTGAAAAATTGTATATTTCATATAGCGGGTTGTTTGGAAAGTTCTTTGGGTTAATTCATTAGTTCACCATATGTCACTTCTCATGACGTAGAGTTCCTTCAAAAACTATCATAACTTTCTCCCATCCCTTCTTTAAATTGTTTACTATTGTTTACTTGTGTTCTCGTTCTAGTCGTGAGTGGTTATAGCGCTTAAAAAAAGTTTTAAAAAGTGGAAAAAAAGTGGGCGAAAAAGAGTATTTTATGAATATTATACTGTGTTATTTCCGAAAAGGAAATACAACTGCTGAAGTCAGGCGAAAAGTAAAGTCTATTTATGAAGAAAACGGACCAAATGAAAGAACTTGCCAGAAATGGTTTAAAAGATTTTCTACGAGCGACTCCTCTGTTGTCCTGATAAGGCGACACTTCCAGATCAGGACGACCAAAATAAATTGTTTCCGAGAAGATGAGAGATTTAATTATTGCTAATCCTCGTGCAAGAGTTAGGGAAATAGCTGAAATAATCAAAAAAATCAGTCCCAACCATTTACGGGGTTATAAAAGAGCTCGGATTTGTGAGCAATCTCGATGTGTGGGTACCTCACTCTCTTACCAAGGCCAACCGCTTGAATCACGTTGATGTGTGCGATAACCGACAGATAAGAAATAGCAAGACACCATTTCTGAAAAACCTCATCACAGTTGATGAAAAATGAATAGTCTACAAGGGGAAAACCAGATGAATCCCCTCAATTCACTTTTAAAGCTGGCCTTCACCCCAGGAGGGTATAGTTGTTAATTTGGTAGGTTGTCGAAAGAGTAGCCTTTACTATACTAGCCTTTACTATACTACTATATCGCACAATTAGATAAATTCAAGGCGGCATAGGAAGAAAAACGGCCGAGGCTTATCAATCGGGGAGACGCCCGCCCTCACACTGAGTTGCGGACCCAGAAACTGTCAGAGCTTGGGTGGGACGTCCGTCTAACTATCATCTACATATTTCGCGGTCTAAGCAACCACTTAAAGGATTTGAATTTCCATAACGTCGAGGAAGTGAAAAATCGAATTAAACGCTCTTTTCCAAAAGAAAAAAAAAAACAAAACATGCGAGTTTTATGAGAGAAGAATTAAAAAGCTCCCAGAGAGGTGGGAAGAATTTATTAGGAAGGGGAAGATTATATAATAGATTAAAGTAATTGTTTTCTTGTATATAAGTTTGAAAATAAATTTCTTTTACTAACCAAACAAACTTTCCGAACAACTCGATATTTATGTATTTTGATGGTTTTTGTAACATATTTACCATTTGTTTGTTAATCAGAAATCAGTTTTTGACAAGTTCTCTTGTCCGGCAATGCGTTGGTGCATCGTCAACTTTACTCTATGTATGTCGAGTATTGGAGACTTTTATTTAAGTTACGGTCGACCATTGTCGTTACATCGCTGATGTTATATTTTATGCTAATTCGTCTGTCCAACTTTGCACCTATCCGTTTCTTCATTATATTTCGGTATTTTCTTTTTAATTTAATGTTTACTACATTATGAATGACATTCATATTTAGCCCGAATTCTCGTGATCTTGGGAAATTAAAAATCCATTTCGTTTTCCATTTCCGTTTCTAGAGATTTGTAAAAAGTTAGTCTAAAAAATATCCTGACAATAATATAATTGCAATCTGAAACCTCAATCAATGTATCGATTAGAACTATAACAATTTTACAGCAACAGTAATGTTTTCAGCCGATCTTGCAGTACGTTGTGGTCCATGCTTGGATCTATCAGGTGCAGGCCCTCTTTCATTGAAATCATTCACTACACGATAAATAGTGCGTCTTGTTGGCACGTTGTTTCTCCCAAAAATTTCACGTAACTTTCTCATCGTCACAGTAATCGATGATTGATTTTGATAAAATGTTTTAGCGATTAAAACACTTTGGTTTATCGAATATTTTTCCACAATAAATTTGCCACGCCTCTACTGCACGAATGTCAAATATGAACTGTCAAGACTAATGTTTACCAAAATAACGGCAAAACAAAGTAGTAAACCTTCCCAACGGACACCCTGTACAACAATTGTGAAAGCAGTATTCCCAGCCGCCTTCATGATGGCTAAATAGATGTGCTGTTGTCTTTCTTTTTGAAAAGAAAAAAAAAAAAACAATTCAACACAAAGTACAATATAATTTATTATACTGCCGTGTAAATTACAATATGCGTCAATTCTTTGCCTCGGGGGACAGCTAACAAGGATGACGTTTTGGAAAGGTATCGCATTCAGTTCATTTACAAAAGATATGATTGTCTAGATATTTACATGTAGTAATGAGACCACATCAAACACATGTTGGAAGGTATTTCCTCATTCTCTCTGTACGAATGAATATTTTGCACATGCAACAATTTTGGCAATCGAAAACTGAAGCAAACATTCGTTGCACATTCAATCTTATATTTCGTGTTTTGCGTAACAGTAGATAGTGCTGTGAGGGCACCAGACAGGAAGGAGCAATTGCTCCTGTTGTAGTACTTTCAATTTCAGACATCTGTTGTACAATTTTTTTTTTTTGTTGTTTGTGGTTATCACCTTAGTAACATGGCAGTATATGTTGTATATATGTATGTATATGTTTGTATCCGCTTGTCTACGTTTGTGTAACAGAAGAGATGAAATCCTTATATTACATATACACGCTTATGCACACATGGCTTGAACGTATGACTATCACATGTCTGATTTATTTTTGATTTGATAAGCTTTCGTAATGGTGTATTATTTATTCTTGTTATATAAAATGATGTGACTGCTCGTCAATCCTGCGGCCGGGAACTGCAACATATCAAACAACAAGAAGGCTTGGAATGCCATCATACTCGTCAACACTCAGATCAATATTTCAGTCATCATCACCACCGTCACAGTCACCCGCCATCATCATTATCACGTTGATCGTTTGTGTTATGTTAAAGCGTTTCTTACTTCATCTGCGATTCTACGCATTCGTGTGTAATGTGGCATTCAAGTAGAGTGTCAATCATTGCTTGCTTCTTTTTCGTTGCGTGCTTGTCGTTGCTGTTAAACATTTAATACATTGTCAAATTATACAAAAAAGAAATAAAAAACAACAACATTCAAATAAGCACAACAAGGCTTTAAGCTTCAACGCTAAATCGCTATACACTTGAGCTGAAGACGAAGACGAACATGAAGCATATCCACAATCCACTTGACATCTTCTATACACATCCAGCCACATAAATCGAGTCACATACGAATATGTAGCCACAGCAGACGAGGGCGAGAAAAGCGTAAAAAGCTACTTGGTCTTATTGCAAAATACTTTCTTTCCTTCACACAACAGCAGATGCCTTTGGCAACATACGAGTACACATACATACAGATGCCACCATGTCTTTACTCCATTCTCCATGTCCGTCCAAGGGGTCGTCTGTCCGCTGGCTGCCTGTCCTCCTAATACTTCGGGGGGGCCCGTTGCTAGTCATCTCAGTGATGAATCTCATTATGGAAGTCATGCGGCGTGTGACATGTGTTTGATTTAACTGGAAACACATACAAGTGCAGTATAAAGGAAAGTAAATATATGCGTACACATACATATTGATTAACAGACATACATAGAAGCCGTCAGTCTACCCCATATGAGTGCTCTATGGATATGTTCTTCCTCCTTCGTTCGTCTTCTTCGCTTTGCTTTTCTACATTTTGTACTTAATAATTCTAATAAAAAGGGCATGCAAATCGCTTTGTTTCATTTCATTCTGAGGGCCACGTGTGGCATTTTCTTATGTTCATTGTTGAGTCAAAAGGACCTCTTATTTGCTAAGCCGTTTTGGTCAGGATCTGCTGTATACATTCACACAAACGAAGCCACTACACTATACAGTATGTGGGGTGTGTGTATATTTTCTGAAAAATTTGTTTATTTTCACTAATTATATTTGCCCTTCCTTTGTCAAGTCGAAGTGTTTATAATCACGTTTTGTTGTCGGGCCCAAGAATTTACTAAAAATTAGTCTATTGGAATGGGCTCTTTGATACTATATATATAATAATTTAATAAAATTAAAAATATAATTTAATTAAATGATAATTTGAATTATTCACAGACCATAAGGAAATCGTGAAAGAATAATTTTTCAAAAAGGAAATATTGCAGAAAACTTTTTCGTTATAATTATACAATATTGTTGTTTTTCATGTCTTTTGCGATTTCAAAGATTTTCTTTTGCATATAAGCCAGAACGTAATAATAGTGAGCTTAATTGGAAATTTAATGGCATGACGTTTATATGAAAATGAAGACTATTTTGCACTCGAAAATGACCTTTAAACTGGGAAAAAGTTTTCCCACATTGGCTCTACGGTTCGAAATATTAAAATGAAACGTTTAGAAAGAATCTATTAAGCTTCATATTTACCAGTAGTGTTTTCTGAAGTGATAACATATTTATTAATTATAATTAACTAAATTTTGAAGATGCAATATCTGTGGTTAATTTCGCTGTTGTCTTTAGAGTTTTGAGATTTATTTGGATCAACACATATTAAATGCAATATTTATGAAAACTAAAAATTTTTAGAAATTCAAAGAACATTCAGTACTTTTGTTAGTTCTAGTTATGAAGCTATATCTGATAAACAAGCATTTACTAAAGCGGCTCGAAAGAACATTCAGTTCTTTCCTTAGTTATAGTTATTGAGATATATCGAATAAACACCATTACTAAAGCTGCTTTATATATCGTATTTTAAAGATGTAATACCTGTTATTAATTTTGTTGTTGTCTTTAGAGTTTTGAGACTTATTTGGATCCATAGAAATTTTGAGACTAAACCTTAAATGCAATTTATATGGAAAAAAAAAGTTTTGATTTTGAAAGAACATTTAGTTCTGTTGTTAGGTCTAGTAATGAAGGAACATCGATACATTTACTAAAACGGATCGAAACCCCATTCAATTCTTTTCTTATTTATAGTTATTGAGGACAAACAAACAGTTATTAAAGGACCTCAAATGAACAAAAATTCTGAAAAGCTTTTTTTATGATATTTTTCTTTGTGACCACAGCTGTACAATTGTATAAGTGTATCCATTCATCCATCACCACGTGTTAAAAAAATAACATTATTGGCATCAAAATATTCCAAAATAGTAGGCAGGCTTGGTTCAAAATCGGCAAGTAGGAAAAAACTAGGCCACATAAAGACTGAACCAATCTCTAGACAAATAAAATTTTTTTCCGAAAATTTATTCATTAGCTAAGAGCAATAAATGTAAAGAACCATTTCTGTTCATGTAATTTTCCTAACATGCTGACTTAATTGAGGGTTTGGTTATTGATAACTATTAGAACACGAAAATTTTCAATGTGAAAACGGACTCGGTCGATATATAATTTACACAATTATTTGACAACGTGTTGGTACATCGTGAATTGTAGTGTGAGCCGCTTTCCATGTTGGTGGGTATATAGTTTTTGGCCCGTCCAAATTTATGGTATAGGTCTAATTTTCGCCTGTTCATTCCACTGCGCTTAATTGAATTCAAAGTGCTCACTCAACTTTAATGCTCAGACAATTTTCGTTAATACGTTCAAGTTAATTCAAACTACTTGCGATGCAGATTTTGTGTTGATTTCAATTCAGAAATAACTACCGACTAGTTAACAACAACTTCCCAATGGTTAATTGAATTTGAGTAACCGGGACATAGGAATAGATACACCTTTTTTTGTCCGAAACGCGCGCGACACCTATCGAACACTATTTGCATTATTTTATGAATCGTCACTCATAATTTCAGAAAAACTTGACAGTGAAATCGTTGTCAGGAATAATCATATTGATTTTTTACCTATAGGATTTCGGCGCAAAATTTATGAACTGTAAATCTTGAGAAATCTTCACAAATTGCTAATTTGCATCGCAATTGTGTGTACAGTGAGTGTTGGCGATGTGTTTTATGTGATTAATTCTAGTGGTCACAGATGCATTTTATTTTTAGATTTACTAAAAATGGCCTACTGGTGCCACTGAACCTCAGTTTAAGAAGCTTCACTATACTTATCGATTGCTTAACAACTTAAAACGTTCATAAACTGAATAAACTGAAATTAAAATGAGAGGTAATTTTAACCAAATCCAATATTAATGCCAAACTCTAATAGTAGTTTTATAGAGAATAAAATGGCTTTTGCACACGATTTTTAAAACGACTACCTTTGAATTTGACGATAGTAATAAACATTTTTTATTCGTTCTTTAAACAAAAAGTCCGAAGAACCTGCACTAGAATTGATCCAGTAATCTTGATTCAGTAACTGCCAACTTCAGTGTGGTTTGAACGAACTTTTTTTGAACAAGGAAAAAAAAAGATCCTTAAAAATTCGATATGGAAGTTTGTTCGAAACAGAGCATTTAGGAAACCAACCAAATGTTATAACAAATTTTGGTAGAAAACATAAACTAAAAAATATCAAAATCGAAAGATGTCGGGTTGATATTTTGGTGTAAAATATTTTTTATTTTTTTGTAGAAGTATAAAAGAAATGGAAAAGCATTTTAAAATAATAAAAGACAGGAGCAAGACAAGAATAAATAAATAGTTTATGCATTTGAATGAAATTTTAAAAATGAAAAAAAAAAAAAAAATGCTAAAGAGGGGGTTCTTCGTATCAGTTGCTTTGTTACTCTCTGGCAAAACAAAATTACAAATAGATCTGGAGTGTTTTCATATTTCAGTTTCGGCTTATGGGGGTTTGAATCTTTAATCGAAACCTTCTAAGTATTCTTCGGCACCTTCACCCTCGCCGTCACCAGAATCCATGCCGACTTCCTCGTAATCCTCTTCGAGATGAATTCAAAAGCATTTGCTCTCAGAAGTTAGACCTATTTGATATAAGTTGAATGTTTTTCTTTTTCAATGTTTTTCTTCTTAAAAATGTGAATTTCTGGAAAAATTCGTATTCTTCAGCACAAAATCTGAGGTGCCGTCCTGCAGATTGCTTAACATGCATAAATTCCGCCTCACTATAATGAAAAGGAAGATAATTATTACAACAAGTCGTTTGATTCATTTTTGTATTGTAAATGCCGGCGAAAATCACATAAAATGTAGCGGATGGTAAAATCTCAAACTTTTCTTTTTCATCCCCCCCATTAATATCCTCTTTATGTGTAGTTTTAATTGTGTTTGTCCACCAACCAAACGATAACAATGATTTGAAAAGTTCTCACACATTTTCACATGATTATTTACGACATTTCTTGTAATAATTCTTCCGGTATGTTTTTCATAAATATGAAATACTTTAAACAATAATTTATCACTGTGACCTCGCCCTCTGCCGTTCGTCCTTATGGCCCGGCTGCAGCACAAACTCTCATTATTATTATTATTAATAATATTTCTGTCTTTTTTTAATATTTTTTGGTCAGATCATACATATTTTTCCTTAATATCTTCCAAGGCACTTTATTTTTTTTTATTGCAAATGGAACTCCAACGAAGGATGCCGACAAAACGGCAGCAGTAACAACAACACATCAAATATGCTTAATACATATTCTCGTAAATTGTTTGAAAAGTGGTTTAGATATATTTCACTTACAAAACGACAAAAAAAAAAAAAAAACAAAGAAACGAAACGAAAAATAAGATATTTGATTTAATACAAGACGAAGTGGAACCATAGCATAAGGCTAGCTCACGGCCACGAAGGAGAGAAGGAAGGAAGCTGGAAGGGAAGTGTGAATGCCATCATAACTTTTTTATTTTTATTTGTATTTTTTGGAAAAATACTTTCGAGTTTGAACAGCTTTAGTCAAAGATTTAACTATACGTCGCAGAGGGCTGAGAGTTTGGGGGCTGGCAGTAAGTGGAGTGACAACACCATCATTAGGCATCAGCTAGGAACCGACACCCATAACGAGTGTGTTGGTGTGTACACTTGTGTGAGTTTGCTGAGTATCTACAGCTGAAAATGCCTTTGTTGTCAACATTGTAGCTGTCGTCAGCATCAGCCTGAGTTTTACGGCTCAGTATCAACGTCTCAAAGTTGCGTCGTTCGTTGCTTCGTTGTTCGACTGTTGCCTGGCTGCTTGGTTGGTTGTCTTCTCTCATAGACATTGACAAAGCTGGCGACAAGGACACACTTGTAATAACATTAAAAGGATATTGTAAAACATTTTCATAAGCAACTGTTTGTGTCATGTTATATAGACTTAAGCAACCAACCAAGGAAACAAACAAACAATGCCACCACCACCACCAACAACAACAACACTAACACTATAGACAGCAACACCAACAGCAACGATGAAAAATGCCATAAATGTTATAAAATGGTAATGCGGAAGAAGATGTTGTTGATAAACAAGGCAATAGTATAGATTTTCCCCAAATACTAGATTAATATCGGATGGTAACTGTTCCATGGCCGAGATGATGATGCCATTGTCACACCCACACTTAGACAAACTTTCACTGTCACCCCGCGCCACTGTAGTCACTTGTGTAAAAGGACGATACTTTCAAGTGTTCGAAGGCAAAATGTTCAAT
>JAHXMU010030355.1:16034-40162 GCA_019455685.1 Philornis downsi | reverse complement strand
TGTTCACATACGCCCTTTGTAATTACATATTACTAGTTAGTGGCATTAGTTGCTAATCGTTTTTTTTTTTTTGTTTTTTTGTTTTTTTATTATATTCAAATATCAATGTAAGTCTAAAGTAAATAAATAAATAAAAAAAAAACAAATGAACGTTGGCACATTCATCCTGAAAAAAATTGTAATAAAAAAATAGAAAAGATCAAAGCGCCACTGGTGGTCGATTGGACAAATATTGTGATACAAAAAAAAAAATCATCCACATTTTAATTACATGCTGAATAACAGTCCAAAAAAGCGAAACTTTGTTATTACCCAGTATAGAAAACATTTAAATCCATTAAAAGATTTAATAAATGTTTATTATTTTTCAAACTAGTAAAGAACAAGTTGTTCATATGAATAATTCTTGAATAGTGAACTAGTCCGATTCGTCCAGTGTCTGGTGAAAGTACGATGGATGTCACGCCCTTTCAGCTGACAGGATGAAATTAGCCACAAAATGATTCATAGCCACAGGCAATTTCAATTCGTAATTATATTATATCGTATATAATTATTATATAAGGGGGCGTTTTTGTCATGACCACTTAGCTGACGTCTTCTACACTGTGGAAATGGGTGTAATAGTTCCCTTAAAGAGAAAAGTGCCTATATAAGGGCTGAAGCTAAATTCGCAATAGAATTTCTTTTTAATTTAAAAAATATCCACTTTCTTGCATCTTATATACAAATGACCGATTTATGTACTGAGAATGAAAATAGATTGCAATACCACACACCTTAGGGTACCACACGGTCAAATTGTCCAATTCCAAATTGCCAAGCGGAGGACTTTAATTTCAAGTATTTTTCGCAGCAATACGAAAGAATGTTGAGTGAAGGAATATGTAAGTCAGTTCATCTGACACAATGTATCATTTCCTGTATCTTTATTCGTGATTTGATAAGAGCTAGATTTCATTCTGTAGTCATTTTTGACTCCAACGTTAAATTCTAGTAATGACTGTAGTTTACATTGCGAATGTCTGATGAAATTGTTACTATCTTTGTGAACGCGGTTTAACAGACACTTCTTCCAATGCAATACACTATGTCGTATTTTGGGTATTAATAGCTTGAATATATGAAATATTTACAACTGAAATATTGTATGGACAAAGGATGATTTACACCCAGTCTATCCGTGTCCTCTTCAAACACCAAAAAGGTATGAGTCAAATGAGGGAATACGGATGAGTTTAAACACTGCTATTCAGCATGTAATGAATGGGCTGTTTTTTTATGTAAATCTATTAAAAATCAGTGCAGAAGTTTCAGACAGGTTAACCGATTTGCATATACATACATAGTGTGAATTCAATTACAATAAAAGAGGCAAAATTGGAACGTACATATATATTAAATAAGATAATTTGTATGGGAAATACCAGAATGGGCGCCCTTTTTCGATCTCAAAACTTAGAATAATGAATGAACGCATAATATATGACAAATTTGGTGTAACCAATTACAAGATATGAAGATACAAAATTTGTTAATACAGCCTCATACCGAGATCGTTCACCCGGAAATCGGTTTTTACTATGCTACTTATTCGGTACAACTTTCGTAATTTCTTCATGAGTGGCATTTTCTAAAAATTATTAGCATATATATTCGGCTGTTAGTTTTCATGAACTTTGTGTGAAAAAATGTTTTTCATTATACCTACACCCGAAGAAGTAAAGATATATAACATTTGATACGGTAAAAGGAAGCGTGCGAAGTACTGTGTCTTTTCTTTTCATGATTTCTTAATTCAATTCATCATCACCCACCTGTAGCAACCCAAATTTTTGTCAGTCGTGTTGTTTCATAATTGATTTCATTTATTTAACAATCTTGTAATTTGATTTGAAAAATAAGATAAGATTTGAAAAATAGGCCGACTAACCAAACGCCTTCTAGTACTTGCATACAAATAACCGATTTAATCCACATATATTCTTGGCTTCATATATTCCAAGAGGTCGCACTAAATTTAGTCAAATTTGGCACACGATAAGCGTTTGCCAAGGTAAGTCTCAGAACGAAAACGGTATGCATTGCCAATCCAATTCTGGTGTCTCCCAATAATATTGAACAATTATTCGAAATTCAAACAACCCATATATGTATCATAAGTTTGTTGAGCTAAGTTCTGAGAATGAAAATGGTCGACATTACTACCCCCATTCTAGTACCTCTCACACAAATTGAACGATTTATCGAAATTTGATCAAACTGAAGTTTTCATAACCTGAAGTTACTTAAATTTTCATCAACTATATTGGATTATAATACGGGGTAAAAAAGAATCAACGAAATGATCACGGCCTTTCTAGTACCTCCCATGCGACTTACCTTATTTAACTTTTGTCTCCCTAGATTCGCATCTTTCATTCAACTGCATTATATTCAATATAAGTGGGCTCGCATCGGGGAATTAGCATCCGATAGTACTGGATGCCGTCCAACATTTCTCAAACAGAACAAGTCAGAAAGTTACAATTCTGTGTTTTATTGTGCTGCAGTTCAGATTATTTTTTGCAGCAACTGAAAAGGTCGCTGGGTAAAGATATATGGGAAAACCGCTGATACGTAAAGAATAAAACCTTTTGTAATCACCTCGGATCACTATTATTTTGATAAACATTTTTATCTGCGTTATTTTAAACAGGACCATATTTAATTCAAATTGCGTGTTGTTTTAAAATTAACTTTGTTGCTGATAGCTAAAGACTTGTCTCAAAAATGCCTTCAACAATTTTATCTTAATATTAACAATTGTTACTTATTGAAATTTTTAAAATTGCACCGAAAAAATTAAGTAGCAGATATAAACTAATATTTTAACTACACCGTAGTTGATATACTTCCTTTTATATGTATTGATACTGTTAAAAAAATAAACTCGAAGTTATATTTATTAAAATAAATGCAACAATATTTTCCTCCTCAGGAGCATTACGGCTTCATCTAAAGTCAGTCATGATGCATCATACCGATTTTATATTTCTGCCTTAAAATAAAGTAACCAAATACACACTTTTCTATACCAAAAATTTCTTATGAAATTGTTGTCGTAGCAATGAATTCTTTCTTGAAGGGCTAAATTTATCCAATGCACCTGATCTGAAAGCCCTGAAGATGCTAAAAAAGTTCTGGGAGGGCAAGGCAACTTTTCTACGTAGATGTATGAGATATAATACTTTTCCACATATCAATATTTTGCTTACCAAATTGTTTTGAAAGACGGTCTCCATGTTTTATATAGGTATTATATAATCAGGTCTTAGAGGAATCTTTCGAATATAAATACAAATTTCTGACAGACATATTACAAATAAGAAAGAAACGTTGATAACTGCAATAAACAAAAAGAAGTTTTGATGACTGCAATAGGCTGAAAAAGAGGATTTGATTTAAATTCCTTAATTTCATCTGCATATATCTTTTTGAAATGATGCGATTGATCTTTCAAACTTACTTCTATTTTTTTTTTAATTTCTCCTATGCTTTTTTGGAAACCCAATGTTGAAATTCTGTATTCTCACGTACACTATGTCAAATTTAATCTTTTTACTTTTGATACAACGTACAGCAACGTACATTATGGCGAATATAAACATAATTATACGTTAAAACAAAAATATTTTCTAAACCACCAAGTAATAAGATTAAGATTAAAACAATTCAAATTGAAACAATATTTTATATTTATTTATTTTAATTCATAAATACTTAATAGACGCTTAATAGATGCTCTCGGCAATTATCATTGAATTAATCATCTATTACTACATTTTATATCAAATATTCCATAAGGAACGCTATCAATAGGAATCATCTACTAAAAATCTAGGGTTATTGTAAAAAATATCGAAAAAAGATGGGATTAATGTGGGGGAACGGATGTTTTATGTGTTTTGATTGCTACAAGTACTTCACATTATTTTATTTTACACTGAACTTACATCTCAAAAAAAAAAAAACTGAATGAATGATTGCAATTTGATACAGACATAGACAGCGTATAGACCGTGATATAGCTTTTATCTAAACTCACTAATATATTCTTTTTAGAATATTTTGGGAGTGAAAAATGCATCTTACTTTTATTAGGTTTAACCATAAGCTTAACTACAAACTTACAAGTTATAAATTTACTTATTTTTACTCAATTGTTTACCGATGGTTTCTTCTTCTTTTCTGAAATGTTGACTTTGTCAGATCTATCGTTTATTTTGTTACGGGAGAAGGGTGAACAAGATTGTTAATAAATTCATTTTGTTGTTCTGCTTTTCATTTATCCAATACTACAAATTCCAAAACATTGATGGAAGATATGGACGTCCCTCACAATCTGTATACCTGTCATCAAATCTATACCTTTGAACGTTTAAAATTAAATCACCAGAAGTATTTCAAGCATGCACTTTTTTGTTCAGATGTTTAGTAGATCTAATTCTATCACTTTCATTGGCGTTGTGTTGTGTTACATGAAAAACTCTTCGGTGGAGTGAGAAAGCGGAAGTCACGTTCTTCCGGGACGGTCCAAAATTGTTATTTCTATGACGCGCAATCCCCGATAAGTTGGATCTATAATTTGCAAGCCCTTTGCGTGGTAAATGCGTTCATTTTGGGAAGCAATATATTTGGAAATTTTTCGCAGAGTCTGAAAGAAGAGAAATAATCAGGACCTGTGCAATTTTAAATTTGCTGAATGTGTGTAATTATACTTTTTCATAATGGGTTTCAGAACACATGTATACCAGATAAGCGGTAATACATCCAATACAGCCTTCGCAGTAGGTGCTACATGAACCTTTCTCAGCTTCGGCAAAAAACTCGTTTAATCTATTAATAGTGGCTTCAAAAACGTGTCGCTCAATCTGTGAAAGAAAATAATATAAAGATTTATCATAATTAAAGTTCTTAGAAATAAAAAAACCCTGACTAAATTCAAACAAAATACATTCGGCGACGCCAGTGTGCAAAAAAATGTTTCAGAGTACGGCTCAAATCGAAAGAAAAACATTGCAATATTTTTTCAGAAAATGCATACTGAATTCAGTGTTGAAGATCCTGACCAGAATTTCAATTTGTTGACTTGACTTATGAATATATATATATATCCTTACCCTATTTCAGGTTTTAAGGTGTACAGGTGTAAAAGGACAAGAATGGCTCCAGACTCGTAAATAACGAATTTGGAAGAACACAGTATCTATACTTTTCAAGATCCCATTCCTACCCTATATTTATGCAGAAATTTAAATATGTAAATTATTGTGTGGAAGGGTCGCTAATAATATTTGACCCACGAAATATAATGAATTGCTTCGTATAAATGATCATGGGAACAATTTCATATTGAATCTCGATGTAATTCTAAACATCGATATTTTTTTGTCCTCTCTAAATCGTTGGAATGAATATCTTGAACGGCCCATTTTATTTATTTATTTGGCTTGTAATTTAAGGCCTTCCGGCCAACTATATCTTAATTACAATATGCAACATTCATATATTAGATTTAATCTGCTCAATAATATACATTTAAAAAACGTATTATAATAAAAATCAAACGTTAAATTTTTAAGGATATAATAAGATTTTAAAGATGACATAATTATTAAAAACATAAAATATGAAAAATACTAGCTTCGAAGTTAGTCGGTTATAATTTAGATATACAAAATAATCGATATGTAATGAGAGCTGCTCTCAATTTAATTGAAAACACAAAAATGTACCGAAAATTAGAAAGTGTTGCAGAACGTGACGTTTGTAACAATTATTTGTGATTACATAATTCTATAATTATAAAAGGCGTGACACAAGCGTGAACAAATTTCTCCTTGTTAGATCTAAGCAGCACTAAATCGCTGTCATAGGAACTTTGAAGTGAATAGTTTAAACGCCGGACTACATTACCAACACGACCAACACGATAGTTAAAGTTTAATTTGTCATCTAAATTTACTCCTAAACAATGTACACTATGGATGACTTAATATACGTGCTGCAATAAGATAAGCTCAAGTTTAAAACATGATTAGCTTTTGTTTTTGGAATGTTCATTGAGAGTTTATTTTTCATAGTTTTGCCATAAATAAGCTTTGAACATAAATTTATTATTTTTGGCTGGAAAAAATCAATGACTGGAAGCAAATCATCAGCCAGCTTATGAATATTGCTATAGAACAAAAGTTAAAGGTGTTGTTAGGGGTTTTCTTTACAAAACTATGTCGAATAATTATCCCTTTCAACTCAAAGATAATTAATTGGTTTCAAATGATGGTCAGGCTAGATTATGACAGAATGCCAGCGAAAAGTCTCCAATAAGCAGGTTTCAAGAAATTTCACATTCCGTTGGCCTTCAAACGTCTCTCGGCATAACAGCACCTGATTTTTTAAGTTCATAAAATAAAATCAACACGTTTGCGTAATTTAAAGCAATGCATTCATAAGATAACTGAAACAGTTGTGTCACCGATCGTATACAGTTTCTGCAGTGTACACATTAGAGGTTACTGGGAAAGAATTTAATTTCGAAAAATGATGTGCCATCAATAGGCACGTGCGATTGTCATTCTCAAACCCTATTTTAGCAGCGTGCTAAATTGGATTGAATTTAGTGTAACTGGACAAAAGATAAGGACATATAAATATATGAGTTAAATCGATCATTTGTTTGGGACGTACCAGGAAGGGAGTGGTTAATCTGGCAAATTGTTTCAAATTTTAACAAGTATTATAGAGTAACACCGCGGAGAAAAAGCTGTGTTGTCCAGCTTAGGAATACTGAATTATAGCCCATTTTTAATCCCCGTTTGACGGTCTGATGAAATATTAGGCTGACCCAATTTTAAGAAGTTTCAAAAAATGACGGCAGTTATCGTGTGCACCGGCGAATAAGGCTCTAAGTAGTGAATTGTATACATATATGGAGTCCATTCGCACCTGCGCCAAACTATAAGTTCTTTATTTTTCGATAATAAAGTAAAAACAAAATTAAATTACCTTGCATTCCAGGAATGAGATAAGTTAAAGCTTCTCAAATTCACACGAGTTTACATGCGTTCTACTTTTAGACTCAATCAACGAGAACTACAGTTTTTTGCATTTACTACTTTTGTCATTTACTCGAAGTGTTCGTTAGATACATCGAGGTAACCGGCGTTCAAATAATGATAGGTGGTTGTTGCTCGATCCCACAATCGTATGTTCTAACCATCAATCCATAGCCGGTCGCAAAATAAACATAACGAACATTTCGATTATGGAGAAAATGAAATTAATCTAAGTCCGTTCCTTAATAAAAGTTTTACGTCATCCCACCATTGACCAAAATATTATAAATTTCAGCAAACTGATACATTGTATGTCGTGGAAAACCAAAGAATGAATCTGGATAGGAGAGATTCGTTTGCACCCGAAAGAGAATCTACATTTTATTGACTATTCCGAACCTCAGCTTTTACCAGATTGCCCGTTTTCTCAAAGCGTTCGCCAGCACATTGAAGTAGCAGTCACTCAAAGAAAGAAAGGTGGCCGTATATGGACAGGCAACATCAATGTTAAAGACGCAATGCCTTATTTTAGCTAACTATTACAATGCCATCAACGTAATCATCCTTACACTTCGGTCATCTTTTCGAAATCTGTGTTAAAAATCCTCTTATTGGGATAATGGAGATATCGTTCCTACCCTGAGTTAAGTTTACAGGAACTCATGAATTTTTTAACGACTCCACTTAAACTTTAAAATCTGTAATTTTTCTCTCTGTGCAGACAGACGTGTTTGTGCATCGGCTTTAGAAAAATAATTATAAAAAAGGTTAAATATACTCTTAGCCCAAAAAATATTCAGTCAGAAGACGCTAAATCAAAATTCCCCAGTGCAGTGATAATAATATACAATTTATAATATTACAGTCACAACAAATCTGCAAAAAAATATAGTTTACATTTCGCATATCTTAAGGCGAAAAGTGCCTATATGAGTGTCTCACACTCAGAGAGACGTCTGAGTCTTAACGGCAGAAATGCGTATCTCTCAATAAATGCAAACGAGTGTTAGAAAAGTGCATCCCAAAACAAAAAAGATGACAGTGCCTTCCTAACCGCGAAAACTAGTGTCAATATGAATTCCCCCTCAGCGCACATCTCTCCAAACAATGATGACAGTTTGGCAAGTGGACAAAATATGTTGCCGCCTAAAAGTATGCCCGTAAGTACTTCCCATTCCCATGCTCCACAAACAATCAATTCGCCCCAAGTTAAGATTCCGCCTAAAAGTATACCCGATATTTCACCTAACATTTGTGCAAACAATGATATAGTGACAACTCTCGCGAGTGCTACTCAACCGGCAACATCGACCTCGAAGGGTGCTATAACGAAACAAAAACCTCAAAATGAAACTGTTCAAACTGGGATAGACGTTTACTTTCCCATTCTGAAAAGAAAATTGAGCCCAAAGTCTGGCCAAAAACTTCCAAACTCGAAGTATTCCAGAAACATCCCTCCCTCACAGGTTGACCCAAGAGGTCAAAATTACTACGCAATTTTGGCCACAGAAGAAGAAAATTTGCAATCACAACCTAAGAAAGCACAAAAACCTCCGCCAATATTCCTAAGGGAAGCTATCTCTAACAATCTGGTAAACAGATTATCTCATTTAGTTGGTAAAGACGGTTTCCATGTAGTGTCCCTGCGCAAGGGGAAGGTGCTGGAGACAAAAGTTCAAACATATACGGAAGAAAAATATCGTGAAGTTTTCAAATTTTTTGACCAGGAACGTAAGAATTACTACACTTACCAACTCAAAAGCTCTAAGGGACTAATAGTTGTAATCAAGGGCATTGAAAGCAACGTTCCCATACAGGAAATAAAGGAGGCTGTTGAAAATGAGGTTTACGAAGTGAAATCCATTCACAATATACTCAACAAGTTCAAGGCTCCTCAGCCCATGTTTAAGGTGGAAATAGCGTTTGACTATGCCCACATGAAAGGAAAAAATGAACCCCACCCAATTTACAATCTCAGATATCTGCTTCATCGCAGAGTATCAGTTGAGGAACCATACCATCAGTATGTGTGATATGCGGAAGTATTCATAAAACTTCAGAATGCAAGTTACCAAAAACAGATCCCAGTCTGAAGAAATGTGGAAACTGTGGAGGAAACCACACAGCTAATTATAGAGGTTGCCCCGTGTACATAGAACTAAGGAGGAAGCTCTCTCATAGAAGGCAGGAAACTCCTCAGTTTCAAATGCCAGAGTTTGGGTGTATCCCAAATCCAGGTCCATCAGTCTCAAATGTCAATTCAGCAACGACGACTCAAATGACATATGCACAAACTCTCAAAAATCAGGTTCCTCTAGCTCCGCCCCAGAAAAACAATATTGAAACCTCAATCGAATCCCTCATAAAAACTATGAATAATTTCATGACAAATATGCAGGGGATTATGCAAGAAATGTTACGAAACCAGAATATGCTCATTCAAGTTTTATTAACCAGAAAATGAATTCTATAAGAATTTGTTACTGGAATGCCAACGGACTCACCCAACATAAGAACGAAATAGAGTATTTTCTGAGATCCCGAGATATTGACATTCTCTTAGTCTCTGAAACTCATTTCTCGTTAAAAAATTGCTTCCGAATAAATGGATACTCAACCTACGATACAAAACATCCCAGTGGCAGAGCTTGTGGAGGAACAGCTGCAATAATTAATGATCAGGTAAAGCACTTCCCTCTACGCGAATATAAAACTGATCACATACAAGCCACTTCAGTTGCACTAACTGGATTAAACATAATAGTTTCTTCCATATACTGCCCTCCCAAATATGTTATAAGCGAAGACCAGTTTTCACACTTTTTCTCTACTCTTGGTGACAAGTTTATAGCAGCCGGAGACTACAATGCTAAACATACCTTCTGGGGGTCTAGACTCGTCAACCCCAGGGGCAGGCAATTGCCGAATGCTATATCGAGTTCAGGCCTAAAAGTTTTGTCTGGAGGTGAACCAACATACTGGCCCACGGATCTCAATAAAACCCCCGATCTCATAGATTTTGCAGTTATGAAGAGCATAACAAGAGAACACATCATCGTTACTCCTTCCCTTGACCTCTCATCAGACCACTCCCCCACAATTCTCACAGTATTTAACATTCCCTTGAACCCGGAAATCTCTTACCATTTTCCAAACAGGCATACAAATTGGTTGAGATACAAGATGTACATAAGCTCTCATCTGTGGCAAAACTTTTCTCTCAAAACACCAGATGAAATTCAGTCTGCCATCAACGTACTCACTACCACGATGACAACTGCCGCAAACTTGGCAACTCCGCACAAGGTCCATGCTAAAACAAAAAATGACTCCTCATGTCATATTGAATCTCTAATCAAAGAGAAAAGGAAAGCGAGAAGACGATGGCAAAAGCACAGATCTCCCTACCTCAAAGCTCGCCTCGACCAGTGCAAGTCAAAACTGAGGTCAACTCTGGATGAAAAAAAAGAAATCTCCGAAGCCCGCTATTTATCTCGTCTAGGAGCCACACAAAACACTAACTATAGCCTGTACAAGGCCACAAGACAACTACAGCGTCCTATAACACAGGAGTCTCCAATACGGATGAAAGATGGGGGATGGGCAAGGAGTAGTGATGAAAAAGTGAAAGAATTTGCTGATCATCTGGAAGAAGTATTTATTCCTAACGATACAATCTCTCGTGTGAATCCAACGATCATTAGCCCAATGGTCACAAATCCAATGAAAATAAGTCTATCTCTCTTAAAGAAAAATGTTCTCTCGTTGAAAATGAATAAATCTCCTGGACACGATAAAATAACAGCGAAAATGATTTCAGAACTCCCCCACAATATCCTCAAATTAGTTTTATTTATATTTAATGCTATACTTCGAATTGGATACTTTCCTCAATCATGGAAGCTGTCTGAAATAATAATGATCCCAAAACCTGGAAAGGAACTGTCACAAATTACATCCTATCGACCCATAAGTTTACTCTCTATTTTATCTAAACTGTTTGAAAAGATCTTTCTCCAAATGTTGTACCTCTATATTGAAGCAAACCATGTAATACCCACGCACCAGTTTGGGTTTCGCAAGGGTCATGGAACGATAGAACAAGTACACCGTATAGTAACCCAGATCAGAAAAACATTCGAAGATCGGAAATATTGCTCAGCTCTCTTTATAGACATCTCCCAAGCCTTTGATAAAGTGTGGCATGAAGGCCTTATTCACAAAATAGTCTCTTTTCTACCGGCAAATACCCACAAGCTCCTGGAGAGCTATCTGAAGGATCGATCTTTTGTAGTAAAATCGAAAGACTCTGTTTCAGCTCAAAGAAAAGTTTCAGCAGGAGTTCCTCAGGGCAGTATACTAGGCCCTATACTATATACCATCTACACCTCTGACATGCCTGTTCATTCCCTAATTCAAACATCAACCTTCACTGATGACACTGCATTCATGAGCATTAGCACTTGCCCATCAATGGCTTCTAGACAACTGCAGTCTCATATACACACATTAGAATCTTGGCTCGAAAAGTGGAAGATAAAAGTAAATGCCGCTAAGAGTGTACAGGTTACATTCTCTCTTAGACAGAACAATTGCCCAGCCCTCACTATTCACGGTAGTATCATACCCGTTCATAACCATGTCAAATATTTGGGTATTCACCTTGACCGACGTCTCACCTGGAAAAATCACATTGACTCAAAAATCATACAATTGAAATTAAAAATGGCTCAACTCCACTGGCTTATTGGCTCCCAGTCTACTCTCAGTTTGGAAAATAAAATCACCATCTACAAAACCATATTGAAGCCAATATGGACATACGGCATCCAGTTGTGGGGAACGGCATCGGCTTCTAACATAAATAAGCTGCAGAAAAGACAGTCAAGAATACTGCGTCAAATTTGTGGTGCCCCATGGTATGTTAGGAATGATAACATACACAAAGATTTAAACATTCCTTATATTTCCGAGGAAATGAAAAAATTAAGCAGGTCATATGTATCGAAGTCGTCCTCCCACTCAAACCCACTCGCTCAAAACCTTCAGCATTTTCCCGGCCATATACGGCTAAAAAGAAAGGACACGCTAGACTTGGTCCGGTGATAACAGATCTGTTCGCCAAAAACAAGATCCGGCAATGGCAGGATACTTTAGTTTAAGATAGGATTAAGATTTGAATACATATTGTAAATTTCGTAAGAAAGATCCAATAAAGAAAATGAATGAAAAAAAAAAAAACTTAAACTTTGCTACTGGAAATATGATCATTCCAGAGCTTTTCTTCTTCAGAAAACGAGCAATGAGTTTATGAATCGAGATTGGAGCCTACAACATTAAAGGAAGAAGACCACTGACTAACGATGATGTCACTACAGATGAAGAAATACGAATGTAATTATGGTACAGGAGGCTACAACGGTATTAGATGTTTGCGTGGAATGAGCAAAGCAAAACAATGAGTCTTTAGATGATGTTATGACGCTCCAGGTCCTCGAAAACTGTGTTGCTCTGAACGTTGCGTCTAAACGTTGACTCTAAACAGATGGGTAATTGCTTTCTAATTTGCATGTTAATTAAACATTCGTCCTCTAAACGTTCACCGAGATGCTTTCTTATTAACTATTTGAATGTTTGAATCTAATAAATAAGAAATTTTTCAATGTGCAAAATTGATGTTTTATTCATAAATTGTATCGAGAAATTATTTCAAAAAATTCACTATATCAAGAGTGGCGTAAAAGTCAAACTCACATTGTTTGCAATTACTGATAAAGCAGGTAAAGTAATTTTCGACCATGTTGCAGCTGAAAAAGATATCAAACATAAGGACTAAAATAAGTTTTGTGCCTCAATTTTGCCAATGTTGTGTCTCGTTTGTGTAACTCGAAGAGACACTCAATGCGGTTGTATATTGCATATTCATTGTCTGAATTTCCATATTAACTTACATATTTCCCTCAACTTTTGTGAGTTTTATACATTTATCGACCACAGCGGCAGTATTTTTCTCTTTGACAAGATCTCCGCCTGATACAAAAGATACGTATTTGTAGAACACAGGTTGATCAAAGCTTCCTGATGCATCCAGCTATGGGGGGCATTTATAACATTTGTTAATGTTTCGTATAGCCTTTAAAATTTCAATTTCAGTGGGAAAGACACTCACAAATTTACATTCTTGAAATAAGCAGGCTCGCAAACATTTTGCACTTTCACTGCCAGCTTCTTTTAATGCAAAAATATCTTTAACATCCTCTAGAATAGCATAGAATACAAAGCTAAGGACGATCACAAATTTCAACTGATATAGAAAAACTAACCTTCGACGGCTTCCTCTTCCTCCAAGCACTTCGTTATAATTCTTTTCAAATATTCTCCCTTACAATATTGCGCCTAGAAGATTTACATATTTTAAAAACCATCAAGAAATATACTACAGAAACTAAAACTCACTTTGGCGTAATATAATATGGAACACACTAGCAAAATTGCGTAAAATTTCATCTCCTTAGATCACCTTTAGCAATTAAATCTGAACTGAATTGAAATGGCATAGATCAGTTTCTTTTATGGCCTTGTACTTTATAATTCAACAAATTGTGCAAACTTGTATCAAACAGGTTCTACAAGACCATAACAAATAGGACTTTTATATCCAAATAAGAAATTATTTATTAACTTTGCTGGCCATACGATGTATAAGAATAAGTATTAAGTATATGCAAATATTTATTAGTCAACTTTACCAATAACATCCAACGCGTTGTAGTTGCGCATTGCATTCACAGTTAAATTAAATTAGATATTTAAGACAATGCTAGAAGAAAAGCAAATGTTCAGCATATAAGTTGTGACTCACTTTCATTACGTCTTTTGGGGTGTTGGGCATTTTTCTCTGATTTTGTCAAGTTTTAAATCAAACCGCCGACTACATACAAAATAATGTTTGTTTTAATTCTCGGTTCCTTGGTTCGCAGTAGAGGACTAGATAACCCTGATAGTACCGATACAAACCTGATAGTGCTGATCCCATTTTGCAGAGCTATACTCTAATATACATCTAATCAAAGACCTGCATAGATGTTTCGTCACGTAAATATAAATTCAACTCAATTCAGTATTAATCAAAGTGAATGTTAATAAAATTGGACCAGATCTAAATCCTTTGCTTGCACTTTCCCAGATTTTCTTTCAAGAGAGATATAGTTAGCTTCATATGTCCAAAGTAAAGTGATATTCAACGTAATAGGCGTGTACTAAATCAAATAATCTAAAGTTTATGCAGCAACAGTTTATATTTCAGCCTATGGAAAGCTTTACCAAAACCTCTGTAAACGACATCCGTCGGTTTACTGAAACCAAATTCCCTCATAAAGGTGAAAAAGTAAAATAGGTTGGTAATTGTAGATAACGGCCACGTTAGTTGACCTATTTCAAACCGAGAAAAGGTTTGACAATATAATAAATAATAATACGACGAAGGCCCTGTGCAAACAGAATTTTTCTGATTGAGACTACGGCTTGTCTCTGTGTAAAGTTGTCGTACTATGTGGCTTGAGGAAATCTTGATGATGATCAGTAATTGGAAGAATTTGTACCACGCTGGAGGGATAAGACCCTCAAGAGCTTTTGCTACAGTGGAGTGAAGAGAATTGGTTCTATATGATTCATCTTATTGACATCTTTGATTCCTATGCCCCTGATCCATTTTCCAGATTTCAGAAACGATTTAAGAGGCCATCTACATACTGACTGATATGGTTACGAATTTCTACCCCGAACTTTCCAATTACTATAGCCTTAGGACGATTATTGTAGCACCAGAATAGAAAGGCTTTGCTTTACCGATGTCAGCAGCAACTTCTCCAATAGCGAATTGTTTTCCCGACTTGTTGACTAGGGGTCTATGTGTCTAATTGTCTGGTTATTTCGGATACGTTCACGTTTACGTGGATCCGAACCCATGTTAAATATTTTCCATAATTCACAAATATCGATAATCAAGTTTCATTTTGTTAGCGGACTACAGTATTTTCCTCCACTTTTAGTCGTCAAGTAGTCTGTCGATTGCCACATTCCCGAATCCGCCATGGATGGACTACATCACGATGGATATATTCCGCGAGCTTAAACACTTTATTTTAAACCTCCTATAATCAGTATATAAATTCTGTATCCAGAAATAAATTTCTGTATCCATTCATCTGGATCGCTGAATAGGCGAGAAAAACATAACTTACGGGCATTTTATATCTACATTTCTAGTACCACATATTTCAAATTATCAGTCTCAGTCTCTTATTGCACCGTATTATGTGGAGGATGAAGGTCAAGCCCACACCGCCACATTTTGTATAGTCTTTCGTGAGTAAGTTGAAAGATCCGACAAACAGGAAACACTTTGTTGTCTATTCGCCCAGCAAGATTCAACAAAGTTTCTGTTATATCGTTTTGTGTGAGGCCAGGACAACTTCTGAAGAATAAAATTACTCATATAGTTCCATAACTGGCATCGCCTATGTTTGAAAATCGTCAAAATATTGTTGAAATATTGGAAAAATCATAATTTTAAAATGAGTTTCAATCTTTCATAAATATAACAAACGCTGGAAGAAAATTTAACATAACAAAACAGAGATAGATAAATTATCGGTTCTAAAACATGCAATGAAAATGTACAATACATTTTTGAAAGTGGTGGAGTTATGAAGGCAGTTTTTCCATTGTTTACGAAAAACATAAATCATAACCGCCAAATAGTGTTTTCTTAATAATAAGAATAATGAATTAACTTGGTGTGTAAAATCATAAAATTCGAATCATAAATTCGATTTTCTTTAAAATGATATTGGAGAGGTTTATCCAAATTTGATATTGGAGAGGTTTATCGAAATTTGATAAGGCGATATATCGACACTGAAGTTGTTAACATATCTGAGATCATATTAATAAATTGCCTTACTAGGAGAACACAGGAAATATTTTTGATCAAAGCATCCATTATACTTCCGCATTTCTAATCTATCTTTGAATGAGTAAATCTTCACGATTAAATGAATAAACCGAAAATGAAGAAGTGCCTACAGATTTCGTAGAGTTTCCTAATTTCCTTAAATTCCCATACATACAACAAACGAGAAATACATAACTTTTTCTTTATTCTCTGAAAATGGAATGGATCTTACCATCTTTGGTACGTACAAAAACTATCATCGTAGGAGAAAAAACAAATAAGGCATTTAAGTAAACTGTTAGTAATAAAACGATGGAAATTACTTGTTATTTAAATGATCAACCTACATTTTATTCAAATATGTGTTTTTATGCCTTTATTTCATAGTTCTAATAAATTCGATATCAGGAAATACGGACAGACCGAACGACTACAGTTAGAATCACGAAAATTGGGATTGATATAGGGGAAAAAGAGATAAAACTAGTACCATCGCCAGCTCAAAGGAAATTATGGAAATTGGTGCCCATGTTGCCGTTCCAGAGAAGGGGGACAATAAAGAGTTTTTCGAAATTCGTGCTTCTAAGGTAAGAACAGATTTAGCATGATCGCCCATCTCAAACGACTAGGCCTAGAAGAACGGCTAGAGTTAGAAGCATGGCTAGAGCTTCTTAAAGGCTAAAGGCGCGATAAGGAGGACATTTTCAAATTCGTGTTTTTGGGAGAGGAAAACTGGGGTAAAAAAAATTAAAATGGTACGATCGGCTAGGAAAGGTAAGAGATTTATACAAATTTGTGTCCTTAGGGGTAAGACATAAAGGAATGACGACAAAAATCATATCATTGGCCAATACAAACGGCTGACACTGAAATAACCAAAATTAATGTAAACATTATTGAAACATTGAAGTCGGAGTTTTGAAAATTTAAGAGAGTAAATAAATTACAGAGTTTTTAAATACTCTGATTTAAATACTGATTTAATTTTTACTTAAAGTATAACAAATTTCCAAACACATTAAAAATTTTTTCTTCTTCCCAAAACACAAGAAGAGACTTGTTGCGTATTTCAATGATATTCCTCATCTATAATTATCCGCTTGACCCCTTTTTTTCTTTGATATTGCTGTCAGAAAGTTTGCTGTCCATCTTTATTTTCATTCTGAACGGGGAAATGATTATCGCTAAACTTATTATTTTTGTCTTCCTTTTTATTTTTATTTTTTATTTTATTTTTTTATTTATTTATTTATTTTTTTTTTTTTTTTTTTTTGAGCCAGTAAGTATCTCAATTACTTAGTTAAGTAAATATTAAAAATATTACTTGAAGTTACTAATTTTTATCATTTAATCTGTTATTAAATTTTGCGTTACATTATGGAGTAGCTCTAAATTCCAATTAAAGTTATAATTCCGTATTTTAGGACGAGAAACATATATAGTGAAAAATCCTAATAAGTGAAGCAGATCGTTATATTGTAAGTAAATCATATTCTTCTGGCATTAAGATACATAAACTTTTTTATAATATAATGCATTTGTTATTGAATTATGGAGAAGATACGTTGTAATATTGTAATTTAATCAAATCGGCCTTAAGGCTTAAAATTACAATCCTGAATAAATAATTTAAAATTAAAGTATGGAATCATACATACTAAGCAGCGGGCACTTACTAGTGTGGTTATAAAACATCATCGATAACCGGTAGATATATATTTTTAATATTAAAAAATTATTTTGCACTGAGGAAATTCTCTTACACAATCGTCCAAAACATGGTGCTGATTACATGAAGGCCGTATTGGAAGATTGAGAAACATGTTTATTCCGAAACTGTTATTTTTTTGCCTGCGTTGAGATTAACTTTATTGAGCCGTTTCAATAAAATAAGGACAAGTGCTAATATGACATGTGGACATTTTAATATACGTTGTATTGTAGTTTGCCAATTACACACACAATCGGATCCGAAAGATTCCCTTTAGAAACACTCGGCCTACTTAACGCAACTGCATCACATTGACAAAGCGATAAAACTATCAAACAAAACGTGAATTGATATGGCCACTTCCGATAAAGTTCGCTTTTGACTCGAACAAAATACACGTACTAAATAAGAATGAATTCTGATGGGAACTATTACCTGTGGAAGCTACAAAGTCAAGTTTGGATGACCTTTTTTTTTTTTGCGGCTGTATCAAAACATGGACCGATATGGCAGACGACGAATACCCTGACCTGTAGAAGCCATGAAAATAGATTTGAACGTTCCATTTACCCGAAGGCTGTATGAAAATATGGAGTGATGTAATTTAGTTTTAGTAAGGCTTACCCTTACCTCAAATAAATACGCGCAAAAAATATGATCGAGTTAAAGATTTAGTGTCTGCGGAAGCGATAAAATCAAGCTTTAACTGTATGACCTGTTCTCAAAACTCTGGTATAATACGTCAATTATTTGTTGAAATTGGATTAATAATTGCGAACTGCACTTTAGGCACCAGGATACTTGGACAAAGGAATGAATATCGTTAAATCCAGAGGCAGGAAGCGTTAATAAGCGTCATTGAAGTGCAGAAAGAATCCTACTAATTATAATCATCCAATCATCCATGACAGAGAAATCGCATACATTTTTCAACTAGTGATTATTGTTCTAGTTAATTTCATTCTCTTAGTTTAAATTGGTTCAGTATTGGATTTCGGGATTTTTTTGTACCCCATTCCTGGCATGCAAAACAATTTGATCCGTTCATTGTTTTGTTTTATGTCGCTTAATAACATTTTAAGAAAGCGTTCGGTTAACTATTCTTTTCCGGCACCTCCTAACGTTTATATATTTTATTCAGTTGTATTAAATTCAACTAAGTTTGGTATTCACAAAAATGTTTTTTGTTTTCACATAAACGTTACCACGTTAGTGATATTTTTCTCGATAGTGCACAAGAGAATGTACATACATTAAATTTACTGCTAGGTCAAATAGACATTTCGAAATTGAAAACTTTTTTAAGTATTTGATTGAAGTAATGGTCAATTCAGTAATGTGACTGAATCGTTGCTGTTGGTACATCATAAATTCAAATTTAGTTCCATGAACGAAAACGATCTGAACTGCAGTAATTTGCAAAAATCAATAGCTTCTCTACAATATGTATACAGTCACCATAAGTAAATTCAGTAAATTATAATTTCGCTGCTTTTATTGTTGTGTTAAGAGCGATAGTTGATAAGAACGTAGCGATTTAGCCTGTCTCTTCTGGCGCACTGACAGTTCATCTGACTAAAATTTCTGTACGCCTTATGTGCGGGTTATTATTGTGCTTAGGACTAGACTAAACGTATAGTCATAATAAGTGATACTGCAAGTCAATTTGTTTGTTTTTGACACCAGTTGACATTAATTAGTACAGAGTACAGCCTCCTCTTTCCAAATAGATTTTGTACTGAAATGAAACTACACTCTTTCCTGCCCTTTTTTAAAAGTGTCTTCACAGACACGTACGAAAGCACTTCCTAGACCATGTCGCCATCGTAGACCACGTCACCATCGTAGCAAAGGCGTTTTCTATGCAAAATTTAAGGGAATGCCATTTTCTCTCCAACACATTTTACCGATCTCTTTCGAACTATACAAGGACTTACCAAACCTTCTAGCTCTGCGGGTAATCTGGTATGAAATTTCACAGCTGTTCCTTCACTGTAGTCGCGCTGAATGAAAACCTTATTAAAGCCATTTTGCACAGCTGATGGCGTTCCAACACCTCCAGCACCTTGAGACATTTTTGCCACAGTCGATTATAGAAAAGGGCGTCCGACCTGCAAAGGAAGATTAGGATTACAACCAGGAAACTGGGCAAACATAATGCAGTCCTCTTTGTGTTAATCAAATAATCACTGATTCTCTTTTGACATCGACATTCTTTAATTTTGGGAGTTTCCAATTTGGATACACCAATTTTTCCAAGGTGATTCCACAAATCTCTTGAGGTTTTGTACCTTTATTGCAAATGTTTCTCGTAGTTCAACTACGCAAGTAAACGACTTTCACTAGATTCCGTTTTATATTCTCAAGCAAGTTCAACAATAGTAATAACTACCGCAGTTAACAAGAGGAAAATATAATTTTTCCACACTTTTCCTTTTCCCCTGATATTTCGTGTTTTTTTTCCAAGTCTGGCTGTCAATGGGAAATTGATGCATGGATGTCGAAAAGGTAGCAATATGTATGTTATGTTCCTTTTCAAGCAACACTGTTATATAGTTCGCTGTTACCGAAGACACAAACCAAAAATGTGTTGCCAACATTACAGATCAGAGTTTCAGGTTATGGAATAACATTTTTGAATGAAGTGAAACCGCAGTCGAATGCGACAAAACCGTATTTAAATTTTATGAAAACAAAGTCTTTCCAACACTGAAATTAGAATTATAAAATTTTGTCTTCCGACCTTACAATTTCATTTCATAAGTTGACAAATGTATTACCATATTATAACTCAAAAATGCAAGCTGTTTCGATTCCAGTGATAGAAAAAAAAAAAACAAAATAAAGAACATAGTACCGTCTGTTGGAAAAATTTGGCTTCAAATTCTACAACCATTTTTTTAAATGAAATTTCGCCACAAAAAGTCAGTTTTTCTGCATTCGCAATATATTTTCCATGCAGACATGAAATTCAAGTTGTGAATTGCGCTGTCATTATTTGGGGCCAAATGATTCTTTAAGCGGCCAGTCAATTTTTATATGTGCCAATTTTTCATTCGCAGTAATATGCAATATAGTCCAATTGAATGAAAGAAATGAATTTAGGAATATAGAAGTTAAAAAAGATAATTTGAATGGAAGTTACCAAAGGGGGTGTGGTCATTGCGTCGATTTTTTCATATTTTACGTAGTATTATAAATTAACTTCAAACTTCGAATTAGGAATTATAGCGGAAAATCAAATTTTGATAAATCGAACAATTTGTGAATGGACATGGCAACGTCGCTCATTTTCATTCTCAGTACGTAGATTACCAAATGTGCAACCGATTCGAAGATGTGGGTATATATGGGCATATATGATATACTCGTATATGGATTAAAACGGACATTTGAGGGTGATACCAGAAGGGGCATGTTTACTTGATCGATTTTTATAATATGCAGAATTTAAAGCAATGTAATGAACCAAAAACTATACAGCTACAGTTGACCATACAATGCTTTACACAATCGGATCCAAAAGATTTCCTTTAGAAACACTCGGCCTATACTTAACGCAACCGAATCGCATTGACAAAGCGATAAAACTATCAAACAAAACGTGGATCGATATGGCCCCTTTCAATAAAGTTCACTCTTGACTTTTGTTCGAGTAACGTACTAAATAAGACCGATTTATAATTAGAGCTATCACCTGTGGAAGCTAAAAAGCCATGTCTGGACGGACCAATATGGCAGATTTACAAATTTCGACGAATCTCTGAAGAAGCGATAAAAGCGATAGCGATGTAGAAGCGATAAAACTAAATATATGTAATATATTTTTAGTAAAGCTCGCACTTGCCTCAAATAAATATACGCAACAAATATGATCGAGTCGATCGAGTAGTGTCGGTGTAAGCGATAAAATCAAGTTCTGACTTTGCATTTGTATGGCCTGTTCTCAAAACTCTGGTATGATACGTCAATTATTTGCTGAAATGGGATTAATAATTACGAATTGCAATTTAGGCACCAGGATACTTGGATAAAAGAACGAATATCGTTAAATCCAGAGGCAGGAAGCGTTAATAAGCGTCATTGAAGTGCAGAAAGAATCCTACTAAACATAATAGGCCAATCATCAATGACGCAGAAATCATATACATTTTTCAACTAGTGAATGATTCAATTTCATTCTCTTAGTGTAAATTTGTTCAGCATTCAATTTCGGGTTTCTGTTATATCTCATTCATGGGATGCAAAACAATTTGGTCCGTCCACTGTATTGTTTTATGTCGCTTGATAACATTTTAAGAAAGAGGTCGGTTAACTATGCTTTTCCGGCACCTCCTAATGTTTATATATTTTATTCAGTTGTATTAAATTCAAATAAATTTGGTATTCGGAAAAGTGAGCAAGCAATGCAGTGAATGAAAAACTACACTGGTACAGCCGATATACTAGAAATTGCAGAGATTTAATTGAATTTCGATAAATTGGTCAATTTGAATGGAAGATACCGGAATGTCATTCCGAGACTCTACTTTGGCAAACGCTTAACGTGTGCCTAATTTGACTAAATTTGCTTCAACTGATTGGAAGATATGAAACTAAGAATATATGAGTTCAACCGGTCATTTGTTTGGGAGGTGGCAGAAGGGTGGGCCTAATCGATAATTTTTGTTTCTAATTCTTACCAGAAATTATGAAATAATGCGAGAGGCAAACATTTGGGTTGAGTTGCAGGTTACGGATAAGTAATTCCCTGTAACACTTCGGAAATCAATCAATTTGTATGGGAGGTACCAGAAGCGGTGACGCGGTACATCCCATTTGGAATCCCTAGTTAAGATATTGAAAAATATTAGACTGTGCCAAGTTTTAAAAAGTTCAATAAAGATTTGTATCAGTTGCCTGTTAGGCAGACAGACGGACATAGCTTAATCCATTTAAGAGTCCTGAAACGCATTTGGTCAAAAGATAGTGTTACATTTTTCGATCGTATCAATTGATGTATATCTTAAGTCCTCCATGTGAATGTATAAAAATGGCCAATGTAATGCAAGGCCACGATGTACTCGTATGAACCAGCTTACTCAATAGCTTCAAAATAATTATTTTCCAAATCCATACTCGTGGTAATCCGGTTCGAATGAAAGGCTTTAAACAGCCAACACTTAAAACAAACATATATCGCTTCCCCTTTTGCCTGAGTGGCAGCCGTAGCATGCGGTTCGTTGATGCACAAATTGTAAAGTGAACGACACACCAACAGATCGATCACAATTTGTAGATAATTTACCTAAATTTTCATATAAAATATTTGACAATTTTCACAAATAAAGTTAAATCTGTCAGACAAAGACAATCTTAATGTGTCATCCTCTTAAAAAAGTAAACCGTCCGTTTATCGCAAACACAAAAATGTCGTTTCAAACGCACAAAGCGATTACTTGAGATTGTGAAGTTGGAGTTGAAATCACTATTTAGGCCATGGTCAGGTTCGTTGGCTAATAGTTATCAATTTTCGCCTTGCATTTAATTCGGTTACAAACAGGATGCCAATAAATTGTTGTAAATCGGCAGTGATCATTGAAAAATAGAAGTCGTTCATAACGCTGGCCGCTTAGTTGATAGTGCGCACCATTATCTAGTCAATCAGTTCATCGTCGACCAACAATTCAATTGGAGTATAATTGCCTGCAAATTAATACCAAATATGTGAGTATGTCATAAATAAGACAAATTATAAACTTATGCACATATTGCTCTTTCGAAAATCTGCTTTTTCTTTCTTGTCATCGAATCGTTGTTGCGAAAATAAGACATTTGATTTTGAGTACTTAACAGAATGTTTAAGGAATTTCTTTGCTAATTTGGCATGAAGCGTTTGTGTTCATGTTTATACCTTCACCGGAATGATGGCCAAAAATATAACACTCAGAGGGAAGCGTTTAAGGTACCAGTATTTTTTTCACACAGAGGGAAGCGGTTAAAGTTCCAAGTTTTTTTTCTTCTGACCAAATGTGTTTCATAACTTGAGTTTTCAATATAATTCGTTCATGAGACCAAGAAAAAATACATTGTTGTAGCGCTTCTATGAATTCCCTGGATGCTATAGATTCAAACACTTTTCATATTTTCCGAGCAATGGAAAGTTCGGTGAAACTGAATTCTCTATGTAATGCTTCGAAAACACTTCTGTATTCTGTGTTCCACATAGGAATATGACTATATGGGAAGTATATATGAAGACAACTCTTTATATATAGTCTTTATGAACTCACATTTATCCAAAAAAGTTGTCATTGTCGTAGACATTTATATATGTATATGTATATGTACAGGGTTGCCCATATTCGACGGACCCATCTGGCAA
>JAHXMU010030355.1:0-15634 GCA_019455685.1 Philornis downsi | reverse complement strand
TTTAAAAACATGGGTCCGTCGAATATGGGCAACCCTGTATATGAATAATACATATATATGAAAGTTTTCCAATATAAAGGCGTGTTATTATATGAAATGTCTCTCCAGTAGAAACACTTTCGTAAATGAAAATCATCTATGAAGAAGGTTTCTTATACGAAATGCCTTTAAAGAGATCTGTGGGATACCTTCCTATTTGAAGAGTATTGTCGAAGACACTGTCTTTTATGAGAAGCGTCTATATAGAAGTGATCATGAACACATTTTTCTATACTTGACTTGTTTGAAGAGTCTATGATGAGCCTCTTTTGTGTGAAACTGCTTAAAAAAAAGTGCATATGAAGATGTTGAAAATATCGGAAAATAGCAAAAAAAAAAAAAAAAAAAAAGTATGGCTTTGGCCGTGAGACTGTCGAATGCACCTGGATCGTTTATAATAAAATCGCTCCCATCCATTTATACCTTCACAAGAAGGAGTCTAAAAATATAACATCCAGGAGGAATCATCTAAGGTATTAAATATCTTTTGACCGAGAAAAAAGCGTCTAAAGTAAAAAGTATCTTTTGCCCAAATGTGTATGGCTGGCTGGCCGGTCAACATTGACAGTTACCTTTTTCAGCTTCACAGAAGTAAGGTCCAATGATTTCTCTTGACCAAATTGCACACCAGACTGTCACTTTGCACTTGCAAGTGGGTGCAAAGGTGATTGATGTGTCTTCTTTGTTAGATAGGCCAGCTTTGGGATCGCCCTCGTTTCTAATTTAACCCATATGCTCTTGGATTCATGTCTTTCATCCAATTTTACTGAATGTTGTACTATGCGTTAGTTCAGAGTATTTTTTGCCCTTTCTGGCTCTCAATGCACCAATGTAAAAAGACATTACTTGAAGGCGGATGGATGTCTGTTTACCCGACTCAAATTTCTGTTCTGGTTGAAACAAAAACTGGTAATAACATCCGATAACAGTTGTATATACCATTTTTGTTCACCATAGAAATCACTGTGCACCCACACTCCTACAAGTATGAATTACCACATCTGTTATAATGTCGATGGCATGTATTATGTTTGAATATTATTTATATTATTATTATTATTATTTGTATATGTTTTATATATTTATAATTATTGGCAATATTGACAGCAAATATTTTTATCAACGTAAAACTGTAGAAATATTCACGAAATCAACTAAGATGAATTTATTTGGATGCAACTAAACAAATACGAAGCGAACATAAATATTCGATTGCCGATAAAAAGAGCATTCAATCAAACTTTTTTCGCTTTGATGTGAAATTGGTAATAGTATTTTTCAACTATATTTACTAATATACTGGTTGGTTGGATTCCATTTAAAACAAATTTAGATGAAATTAAAAATGTTGGAAATATTGAGAGTAGTGAATTTTGACTGTTTATAAATGGAGGAGAGCGAATTTATTCGGAAATACTTGAAATATTGGTAAATCATACAAATATCATATTTTGGTACGTATATTACGGTTTATATTTAGTTGATATTAAGTTTTTTTTTGTGCGACCATTACGTGGAATTTGTGTGCGATAGATCTATGTAGAGGAAGTTTGATTTTGTTTTCCGCTTCCACATCGAACATGGCAACGTTTAGTCTCTGCATTGGAATGAAAGCGAATTCTCATCTTTAAACTTTTTAAGCCCGCGGCGTTTAACATGTTGTTATTTAAATTAAAACTACTTTATATAAAATTTCGGTTAAAATAGGAAGATTTCTATAACTTCATCTGGAGGAATGAAGGTATATATTCGGCGTTTGATACGCCAAAAATGTAACATTCAGAAGGAAGCATTTCAAGTACCAAGTACAGGGTGTCCATCGGGAGGGTATACTACTTTGTTTATAATTTTTGATTAAATGAAAGAGAACGGATCTTATACTGATAAATGTTTTACTTAATATCGGCAATTATGTATGGAATACAATATCAGATAAATGCCCGTATCTGTTAGCCTCACCCATACGAGCCCTTTTGAGCATATTTTCATTACATTCTCACACATTTCACGCGGTATTTCATTAATAAATAAACCTGGCTTTTTAGATATCCTCCCAAAAAGAAGTCCGAAGCAGTCAAACCAGGCGAGCGTGGAGGCTAATCAACATCACCATTTCTTGAAATAACTTGTTGTGGAAAGAGGTCTCGCAGTAAATGCATTGTAATCCTGGCTGTATGCGATGTGGCACCGTCTTGTTGATACCACATGTTAATTTTAATTGATGCAAAGCTGACTGATGAATAATTTCAAGGGTTTCCATTGCCCAGAACCGACTATTCTGTTTATTCACATATCCATTCAAATGAAAATATGCCTCGTCACTCATTATGATTTTTTTTAAGAAAATCGGAGTTGTCATGGCGAGCTGTAACATCCTATTGGCATATGTACGGCGACGTATGTAGTATTGTTGAAGAAGCTCTCGTGTCAACTGAATCTTAAATAGAAACAAATGCAAATCCGTGTGCAAGATTGTGGTCAAAGTTGTTCTTTGAAGACCAAGCTCCTGAGCACGGCGTTGACTTGAGGTTGATGGATTGTTTTGAACACTTTCTTGAGCAGCAGTAATGTTTTCAGCCGATCTTGCAGTACGTTATGGTCCATGCTTGGCCCTATCAGCTACTGACCCTCTTTCTTCGAAATCATTCAGTACACGATAAATAGTGCGTCTTGTTGGCACGTTGTTTCTCCGAAAAATTGCACGTAACTTTTTCATCGTCACAGTAATCGATGATTGATTTTGATAAAATGTTTTAACGATTAAAACACATTGGTTTATTGAATATTTTTCCATAATAAATTTGCCACGTCTCCACTTCACGACTACCAAATATGAACTGTCAATACTAATGTATACCAAAATGGCGGCTAAACAAAATAGTATACCTTCCCGACGGACACCCTGTACAAGTTGGCGCACCAATTACAAAATAATAAGAAATTCAAATAATTTTTTGTTAATCAATGTATTTCATTTATTTTTTTATTGTATGAAAAAATTCAATTTCATTTTATATAACTGATTGGTTTTGAAGACGATAGACTGTAAACGACCTCCTTGAAATCGCGATCGGCTCGATTATTGTTTTAATGAACTACTTTAATTCAGTCAAATTCTTTGGTTTCGTTTTGTACTTCTCTCGCTTGAAATAATTCTGATGCAGTCAAGTCAGGTGACCTCTTTAAATAACGGTTCCCATTGACAGTTGACAATAGCGCCATTTGTGCGCCACCCTGCATTAAAGCTGGTCCCACTCTATGTAATATTGTCAGCCCACAATTCCTATAAAAAACTAGCGGTTTATTTTCGTGTACAATCACTTAATTTATAATTGAGTGGAAACAGCATTCTGCTATAAAAAAGAGTAACCAAGTTATAAACAAAATAAAATAAATTAAAGAATCGGTTTTCAAGTATTAGAATAGTAAATAATAGGCAAATGTAAGAGTTAAGAAAAAGTCAGTATAGGAAAAACAAAATAATTAAAGCACCTCTAAATATGTTGTTGCATATTCACAGCCGATAACTTACATTCACATTCATTCCCACCATTAAGCTCATGAAGGACCGTGCAATGCGTCGCAAAGTTAAAATATCTATATATACTTATTGATTAATTGAAATAACTATTTATTTGTGGTTAAAATTATATGACTGGTTCTCTTTTTGAGATAATAATCAACATGGCCGCTAACGTCCGTTCATTATCTTGATCCAAAATGTTGAATTACAATTCCTTGTTTGCACAAAAACATGTTTGCTGGCTGACCTAAGATGATACGAGTATACTTAGTTTCGTCTTTATTAATGCAATCAAAAGATTTTGGACTTCAATAAATACTTATGAAACATCTACTAAGTATTTGAATATATTTGAGGGATGTAAATCCCACAGCCAACTTTTACGCTGACTGTGTTCTGTCAACTGTTAAACAAAGACAAATTTCTTATTTAACCAACCAATTCTTTCAAATAGATTACTCTTACCAACTGTTTTCAATAAGAAAAATTTGATAGTGGATGTTATATTGCAAATACCGTTGTAAACGTTTGCCAAAGAAACTTCCAATCTGTTTGAAATAATTTCCAATATAATTTCCGAACGTTGCTGAAAAACCAAACAAATTTTCGTATAATAAACATTTTAAAAACTACTTGGCATTTACAAAACGAATGATACTATATGTAATACCTACATATACATATATAATCTTTTCAAACTCAATTTGTTGTACGGTATTTTTGCTACCAGTAAAATCTGAGAACATATTAGTTCACTTGTAATCCATCATTGACAAGACGATATCAAACCTTTCAGCCTCCCACTGCTATTCGGTAGGCAGTAGCAAATTAATAGTTTTGCCTGGTGTATTGCTCTCTTTGCCCTTCGAATAAAAAATGACGGAAACATTGTGGAAGGGAAGATTTCTGAGGCGGGTGGTGACTGGCGATAAAAGTAGGCCACTTAGGGCAACGGCAAAAGAAATCGGACATGGTTGAATCGCGGTGAGTCGGCACAATTGATGTCAGATTGGTGGAATTAGCAGGGCCACACTTTTAATTGTAATATCAACATTTGGATAATATGAAGGAAGCAATCGCTCAGAAGCGGCCGGTTTTGGATAATAGGAGAGGAATTGTTTTCCATTAGGACAAAGCTATGCTACACAAATCGTTAATGATTCTCTAGAAGCTACGAGCGATTGATTGCGACATTCTTATGCATCCATAATAATACACCAGGTACCAAGTGATTATCACCTGTTTCTGTTTATTGCGAATAATTTTGCTGGTGAAATATTTGCCTTAAGAGGGTTCTACTGGAGAGGCATAATAGAATTGTTTTAAAAATTGTTATAGAATAAAACGGGCATTTTTGACCATAATCGGATTACTATAACTATGCTTATGACTTTATTTCAATGGGATGCAAGAACAATGGATTTATTTTTACTACACTTTATATTCGAAACTGGTTTATATCCTCGTGTTTTAAATACCGGAGGTAGGCAGGCAGCTTATGAAATATATGCATTATATCCGTTTTCATTTCCAGCACTAAATTATGACAAATTTATTGCAATTGGATATGAACTTAGGAAAATATCGATGGAATTATATAATTTTATGGGCGTGGTTTTTTTTTTGAAAAATTTTCAAGCAAGAACGCATGTTATTGCAAGCCACCAATTTGAAGTTACAGAGGGAAATCCGATTTGTGTATATAAGGTATCACGAGATATAAGGAAATGCAATATATTTTCAATCGAAAACATAATTTTATCAAATATAATACATATATATCAAATGTCGACACTGTTACATTAGTCAATGGTCAACTTATAACAATAAAAATATTTTAACTTTACTACTAGATCTAGCAACATACTGCGAAATTTGTTCCAATTTCGAATTGTTATTGTAAGGAGACTCGAGTCTCGACTTCGTGCCTTGCCATCGGTATTTTTTTAATCTCTCGGGGATGCGGACAGACAGGGGAATCCTATGTTTATATGTCAGAGTTGCCGTTCACCTTCGCCAAGCGAAAGGCGGAAGTTCCACCGTACTCCACCGGTAAGCATACTGCATCCTTGGAATGTAGTATCAACCGTTCGATCTACCTGAGATCTCCGCACTCGAAAAATTTTCAGTTTGTACTCTATTTCTGCAGGGCGACCAATCCTGTGAAATATGGTATATAAACCACAATTTGTTAGCACTTTTCCTGCGCAACTCTCCCGATGAGTTTGGCCTGTAGCGTGTGGATCAGGAAACCCCGGGACAGAGTTTCGCCTGATCATTTTGTGTTGGACCTTTAGTGGGAGCATCACGCGGGTTTTCGGTAGAAATCAAAATCGCTGGTAGAGTCTTTGTGCTCAAATATGGACTTGCATTATACAACCGGGTGCTACAGACCCGTGGAGTAGCAGAGGTTGTAAGATAGGTCTTACCTCCACCAATGGGAATTATGTTCCATACTAGCATAATGAATTTGGTATCTTCTGCCTGAAAGAAAAGGGCTGACAATTGTTTGCCTCCAAAATCATCGGTTCCTTTTCCTAGAATATTCAAGTCCAGGGAGGCGCTGGCAATCGCATTGAATGTAAGAAAACATGTTATAATATTTATACGAAATATTATACGAAATCTGTTCATTCATATTTTTAACATTCATATAACAGCCATATAATAAAATTTTTAACGTTCATAAATATATTTAATGTTTATAAAGAAGACGAAAAATCTTCGAAGACGAAAAATCCTTGTCAAACGCAGGTAGAGCTTGCTTCAGTATTAGGAATCACTCGCCAATCCATTACCAAGCGATTGAATGCGTCGGGAATGATTCAAAAGCAAGGAATTTGGGTTCCTTATGAATTGAAGCCAAGGGACGTTGTGCGTCGCTATTTCGTCTGTGAACAACTGTTTCAGTGACAAAGAAGGAAGAGTTTTTTTCACCGTATTGTAACGGATGATGAAAATTGATTCATTACAGCAATCTAAAGAAAAGAAAGTCATGGGGCTGCCCAGTCATGCTTTTATGTCATCGCATCGGCCGAATATTCACGCTGCGAGGGTAATGTTCTGTATTTGGCGTTATTTATTACGAGCTGTTGAAACCAAGCGAAATCATCACTGGGGATCGATATCGACTTCAATTAATGCAATTGAGCCGAGCTCTGCGCGAAGAACACCCACAATACGCAGAGAGGCACGAAAAAGCATGACAACAGTTAATCTCACGTGGCCAAGTCCGTTAAGACCTACCTGGAAACGCTGAAATGGGAAGTCTTACCCCATCCGCTATTTTCTTCAGATATTGTGCCGTCCGATTATCACTTGTTCCGTTTTATGGCACACGATCTGGCTGACCAGCAGTTTCACTCATATGACGACATCAAGGAATAGCTACATTCGTGGATAGCCTCAAAAGATGAACAGTTTTCTTTTGATGGAATTCAAGCTTTGCCGGAAAGATGGGGAAAAATAATAGCTAGCGATGAATAATACTTTAAATGAACCATTTGTAAGCATATTTTCATAATAAAGTTGCATTTTTAATAAAAAAGGGAGCGAGAGCTTAGTTGCGAACCTAATATTAAATACCATATTATTATTGTTTGAATCCGAACCCAAACTTAAATTTAAAATAGTCCGAATTTTATATTCTTTCCTGTATTATGAGTATTTTCTTCTCTTTTATTATTAATCACTCAAACAGTATTCTACGATATAAACGAGTTGGTCCCCAAATCTTAGTCCCATAAGTAATCCTCAATTATTGTGTAGAGAAACAGAATCATTGGAAAAGCTGAAATACACTGTCATTTTACTCAAATATCATCAGTAATTTATTATTATGTCCCTGAAGGTGAAATATATTTGCAGACTAATAAAAACCCGAATTTAATACTTACGTGCATTGGCGTTCTCATTTCTATAAAACGTCTTGAGCAAATATCTGTCGATGTTCCAAACCCCCCATACCCGCTAAAACAATTATGCTGAAAACTGTAACAATATTTGATAAAAGTAACTGAATATATAATTTTCGTATTCAAAAATTGCTGCAAATTGCTAGTATAATTTTATCGAAATTGCGAAGAAAAAGTCAACTGAAGTAGCAATAATAGTTTTTTTACATTACCTTTAGTGTATTAGCTAAATATTCAAAATTCGTTTAGAGAAATACCTACGATTTTAATTAAATTTTGGAACATTTCATTTACCTAAATTTATCGGTAAAAATACCATAAAAACCTATATTGCTTTTGTACTTAGATGACATTATAATTTTAGATAACTTTTTGTGCGTGTATTAATATTAATTACGATCTTTCAGTGCACAAAATTTGGGGAAACATTTACCATTAGAGTAGATTTATGTAGAATATCCTTTATTCATATTTTAAAAGTGGTTCCAGTGATACACATTCGGGCAAAATTGAAAAATTGAAGAATAGTATGAAACTTGAAAATGTAACAAACACAAACAAAGAAAACAGCAAACGATATCCTCTCTTTTGCCTAAAACAGCCACATATAAAAAATTGTATAAAACTTGCTTATATGAAAACGATAAATGTGAGGACCGGTATATTTCACAAAAAGCAGATCGCATTTATTTCAAAATATACATTTAGCGTCCATGTACACCAATAAAACACATGCAAAATTTATAGGTATATCCCCGTTGTTGGCGTATCCAAAATACCCTTCAATTTACCACGAATATTGCACCAAAATTATATTACTTCAGAAGCTAAAAATTAATTTTTAATTTATGTAAAAATTACAAATAAAAGAGCTCAACTAAATTTTTTATTATTTTTTTTACCATAAAATATTATTATCTATCGGATTATCCGTTTTTCGGTTTTAAAAGTACAGTTAAATAAAACACACATAAAGCTCTGATTTCGATGAATATTTTACTTCATTATAATGCTTAGATCTTGCCATTATGCACGAAATGCAATGCCATTTAAATGACCGCCTCTGGATTGGTTACAGCAATGGATACTTTTGGCGTAGTTTTCGATCACTTTTTCGCACATTTCGGACGGTATCTCGTCGATAACTTGATGACTGTTGGTTTTCAAATGCTCCAAAAGTTTGGGAATTATCTGCGTAAACACGGTCTTTGACGTAGCCCCACAAAAAAAGTCTAACGACGTCAAATCGCATGATCTGAATGGCCAATTGATGTCGCCAAAACGTGAAATTACGCTTTTTGGACACTTCTCATGTAATAAAGCCAAAATCGGTTGTGCTGTGTGCCTCGTGGCACTTTCTTGCTGAAACCAGATATCGCCCAGTTCATTACCTATAATAGCAGACCAAAGAAGTTGGTTATCATACGGCCACAGCGCTCTGAATTGAAATTCGGATTATCCGCCACACTTTCACTAACAGAAGCGACATCTTCGTCAGTGCGGAAATTGCGATGATGACATCTGTAACATTTCCAGTCTCTTTAAATTTCGTTATAATCTTGCCAATTCCTTGCATTCCTTGACGATCATAATCACCATGCATGAAAAGTGCCCAGGTTTGGATCACCACTTCTGTAGTAAGTTTTAGATATTTTCTTCATGTTGTTAAATGATTCAGATTCGTAAAATTTACTTTTACTAAATAAATAACACTCCAGATAACAGGTATTTAACAGTTGACAACTTTGCCAAACCAGCGGTTTTGAAACCACTAAATGAATAACCCTGTATTTTGAAATGATTCTCACGAATCATTTCTGGTAACCTATAATACCGTAATTAGAGCATTACAATTAAACACATTTGTTTGTTAATTTCGAAAGTGGTCTATGTGAATTCGTATCTTAAAAGTCGAACTTACAAAGCAACTGTAAATTCGTGGGGTTATTTTTGAAAACTTTCGACATCCTTTCACAAAACATTTTTTGTTTAGTGCAAAAATTATGTGAAATTTATTAGAGCGCCAACCTTTAAATATCTCAAAACGAATTAAATGGCGCTTAGATCACTATCATAATTATTGGCACATATAGAAAGGTTGGTTTCTGACAATTTTTATGTTGAAAAGAGCCTTCATGTGTTTTTAGCGTTAAAGTGTTTATGAAGTCACTTTTTACCTTTTTATGAAAACGCTACCTTTTTTGGCATTCATTCACAGGAAAGTACCTTCATATGCATTTTCAAACACCATTTCTATGTAGAAAAGTATCCTCACAGACTCATTTCTGGGTGTATCTTTCTAAATGGTTACGAAATTGGTACGAAGTATATTTTTATAGACACTTTTCAGGAAAGGTGTTGTTGTGGACATCGTTTTATACATAGAAAGTTAGGAAGTGCAACATTTTGAATTCATTGGTTTATATTTTTGGATTACATGGTTACCTTAAAATACGTTGAATTGAATTCAATTAAATAATAACAATTTCTTTTAATTTGGCATTAGTTCGGATATTTGAAACTTGTACAATTTCAAAAGGTAAGCTAGATCAGGGGTCTACTTTAGTACGTTTAGTACATTTTACTTAATACAATAGATAATTATTCCAAATTTGTCAGGAGAATTACCTTACAATTTAGATGATTTTTCGAACATAGAATTTATCAAAGCTAATCGGCTATATTGCCATGAAACTTGTGAAACCCTATCTTGGAGAGTTCAATGATAAAATTCTCTCTCGACAAACAAAAATCCGACTGTACCAGACGTTGGTTCTACCCGTCTTGTTATATGGCGCATAATCCTGGGTTATGACGCAAGCGGATGAATCAGTACTGGAAGTTTTCAAGAGGAAAATACTCCGGAAAATATATAGACACATCATCGTTGGCGGAGAGTATCGGCGTCGCATAAACAATGAGCTGTTTGAGCCATATGCCGACGTCGACGTTGTCAAACGCATTAATACACAGCGATTGCGTTGGCTGGGTTATGTTGTGCGGATGGACGCAAATGCTTCGGCACTGAAAGTTTTCGACAACGAACTCGATGGACGGCGAAGAAGAGGGCGACCAAAATTCTATAGGAAGGACTAGGTTTTTAAAAGCTTGGCGTGACGAATTGGAGGAGAAGCGCAGAAGATCGAAGCGCTTGGAATTATTTTCTACGGGCGGCGTATAATAGATAAGGATGCCTATTCCAGTCGCCTCCTAAGAAGAAGAAGAAACTATGAAACTTGTGAAGCCCTATCTTGCCTTGGTACTTACGAGTATGTGAAATCGCTTTATAATTTTAGGCAGTACTCGTAGTACTTTAATTTTTCTTGTATGTACGATTTGATTATAGACAAAAGATTGATATTCGGAAATAAAATATATGAACAAAAAATGTAAAGTCTGAATCTTCCTTTTGTACGGCAAGTACCAGAAGAGGATTTTTTTTTTAAATTCGAATTTGGAGCAGCAGAAAAAAGTTTGAAATGCGATAAGTCATTTGTATGTCAGATGGGAAATTGACTCATAAGGTTTTACATCAATTATCATGTCTCCCTAGCATTTAGACAGACAGAAATTCCAACTAAGTACACAAAACCACTTGCTACTTTCGAAACCGGCAAAGTTTGATTATTGACTCGATTGTGTTTCTTTATTTGCTTCTCATTTGCTTTTATACTGCAGGAAAGTAAGCGTACATTCTGCATTAACAGTTAATGTATCTGTTAAAGAGCATTCCACAAAAACTATTACAAATTTCGTAAAGCAATCGACATCAAACTGAAGAAGACATTCTGTCCATCGCACTCCAAACTTAGGATATTCTTTAATAACGCAGCAATCAATCAGTGAAACTTCAATTTTATGATTCACAAATTAACCATTGGGCTGTATGAATGTATTATACGTTAACTGAATGGCAACTGCAGAAGAAACATTGTTATTTGCACAACTACTGTGGAATGGCAACTGCAGAGGAAACAGTGCTAATCGTCCCGTGGAGATGTTTCTCCAACTGCAAAAATAAATCAAATTGCAGTCATAATGGTTTTGCTGTGGTGAAACAAAATTACAGCCACTTGTTGCTGATGATTTTCTCATCTTCGCAGTGAGAGAAAACCTCATATGACAATCTATTCACAGCCAAGTAACACTACAGCAACACAATGTTGCTAATAAATAATGGATTAGACATAACATCACATCGTTTGATGTGAATGTCATTCCGTTGTACATCTTCGGCTTTGCATGAAATTATTTTTTAATAATCTAGATTAATACTCTTACAATGATCAATCATGAACTATTATTGATAATATCATAATCAATTCATAATGATCAATTATCGGCATGTTTTCTGCTGTGATGACCAGTTGCTTATGGCTATCTTCTGAATTAGATGCACAGTTTCTATATTTAAAATGGGCTTGTGTAATATTAATAAAACATGTGACGATTGTATGCATTTATAACTATCTCTCACGGGATCCTTTGAAGAAATTCGCTAAAGTGCAATTCGATGAAAAACATGAGTGTGGAAAAAATCGATTCCAACTATTTAATTTTTTTACAAATATCTTCAATCACCAACCGCAGACTCCACTGCTTCATTATTGACATATCTTTTACCTCCGAATCAATTTTTCAAGATTGGAAATAATAAATAAATCCAGCGAATAAGGTGCGTGATGAAGCAATTCGAACTTTAATTCATTAATTTGGCCGTCGCAAAGGTGGACGTGTGAACTGGAGCATTGTCTTGATGGAACAACACTTTCTTTTTTGCCAAATGCAGTCTTTTTCTCATAATTTCATCACCTAAACGCTGTAATAAATTAGGATAATGGCCATTGACGGTTTTTCCTTACTAAAGGTAATCAATAAAAATAATACAATGCGCATCTTCGCCTTCTTTGGACATGATTATCCCATTCTAGTCCACTGCTTTGACCCTTCCTTTGTCTCAGGTGCAAAGTAGTGGACCCATGTCTTATTCATGGTTATAAATCGACGCAAAAATTCGGCTTTATTGCGGTGAAACATCGGCAAACACTCTACTGAAACATTTTCAGGACGCTGTTTTTGCTCTATGGAAAGCATCCGCAATATACGATTTATCTCACTTTTTGAAATGCCTATCATTTCAGCGAGCCCACCCACTCTCAGTCGACGGTCATCCAATACCATTTTGTGGATTTTCTTAACCGTGTATGCCTTGGACACCTAAATTGGCCAACCACTACGGTGTTCGTCTTGGCAGCTCATACGATCTCGTTTAAACCCTGCTACACAATATTTTACAGTCACCAAATTAATTTTTTTCAAGCTACTGTCACTTGAATAGCACCCCGTTTAAATATTTTTCTAAGCTCGATTTTTTACAAAATAATAATTATAGCGAACTGGTAGTGCTTTTATAAATCATATTTCACGTATTTGCTGTAATCCTATAACATAAATTTTCTTTCATTTTAATGAATTAAGTACTAAAACATTAAACACAAAAAAAGTCAGAAATTTAATTTCAGTTTTTGGCTCATTTGAATAGCCCCCCTTACAAAATTTAGATTATACATGAAAACATTAATTCTAAATTAAAGGTATTATTGTTCGCTTACATCTAATCTAAAAATAAGTACTTTTAGTTAAATTTAGTAGTGGATGCTTCCGACCTGGTTGAGAATACATTCATATATTCTGTTCGGTAAAGAATCATACAGTTTTTAGATTAGGTCCAGCGAAATACACGCCCAGGTCTGTTTAATTTCATTAATGAGTTTACTTTTGCTTTAATATTGCTTGCCCGATTCGTACACCTTGCGTACTAGCCATTCCCAGACGTTTTCAATAATGCTTAAGTCTGGAGAGTAAGGCGGCCAATTCATAACCTCAACATTTTGGCTTTCAACCCATGATTTGATGACTGTTGCTATGGGGATTTGCGCGTTGTCATGCTGGAATTTCCATTCCAAGTCTCCGAAAACATTTTTAACTTCAGGAAAAGCTTTTTACAGCACGGCTTTATATGAAATCGCATTCATTTTTGCAGAGTGAAACTTGAGCTCTATTGTGCCATAAGAGATCGCACCCCATATCATAACTACACCTTCCCGGCTGCGTAATCGATTGAGTAGGTGTTCCTCTTTTCGAAGATCGTGAAAGTAGTAATTATATCCATCAGTACCCTCTAAATAAAATTTTTTTTCGTCAGATAATATAATTCTGTTCCACTCTCTAATCCACGTCATAGTCATACGACAACAATTAAAGCGACGTTCCTTACGGAGATTGTCTAGCGGTGGTTTCATTTTAAGTTTCAAGCATTGCAAGTGTGCTGCTTTGAAATAACTCTTTTTACCGTTGATACACTTGCACTAAAGCCAGCTTTTTCCTTGATTTTGACAGCAGAGTCGTGTGAATTTGAGGCATATCTCAGAATAACCCTCTTGTCGGCTATGTCACGTAAATATGTCGATATAATTTTGCGACTTCTATTAGTTTTTCTGGCTATTTGATAAATAGAAAGTCCACACTCCTTGTAGGTTTTAATTTTAGATCTTTCCTTGACACTCAAGGATTAAGCTCGGCCCATTTTACTTAAAATCTATTGTTTTATATTTAATTGTACACAATTACTGTAATCCGATCTGATTTATGATGATCTGCAAAAGACTTTCACACTTAAACTGATTACCGCGTGAGGGGTGAGGGTATTCAAGTGAGCGGCAGTGTATACATCAGGTTGGTTAGTTTTGGGATCGCCGTAGTATATAAGGCTGCAAACCAGGCGGGGTTTGGTGCCTTCGACTCTGTTAAACTAATTGGTTTCAAAACCCACTTGAAAGTAGTTCCGGTCCTGTAGAGTGACTGAATTCATTAAATATTCAAAATATTTAGTTTTCTGCAACTCATTAATTAATGAAAAGAACGTAGAAACTGCAATTAAATAGTGAGAAATAGGGAAAAATATATTTATTCAATAGTTAACTTAAATTCTAAATATTTCATACTGCAACTGTATTCATTAGTAGTAATAATTTAATGCTTAGTTATTAAACCTGATATAAATTTCAATGTGCAAAATTTTCGTTCTAAAATCAACATCAAAAATTTTTTATCTTTATCCCAAAGAATGAACATGTAACGTGTTGGCAAGAAAGCAATTGTGCTTTTTCTTGTTCAAATTAGATTTCAAATTTTTTTATTAAAGTGAATGATTTTGACCTACATTGTAAATGCCATTTTATATACTCCACCTACCTGCATTTTGCCCATTCTGTTGATCTGTAATTCTGGGTGAAATCTGAAAAAATCGATCGCTTAAACATGCTCGTTGTGGTATCTCCCATACAAATTACTTAGTTAGCCCAAATATTCATAGGCTTATATTTTCCACCTGATTACTATAAATTCAGTCAAATTTAAGGGTTTACTAAGATAGAGCCACACTTCTTCTGGTACCTCCCATATAAACTGATCAATTTATGGAAATTTAATTTTTCTTCTGTAAACACTAATTCGTAAGCCTCAATAACTTAAATTTTTGTTGTTTATATTAAGTTGCAATGTTTGACACAATTTGAAAAACTCCATCAAATAACTACGCGTTTTCGATACTTTCCACACCAATTATCTACTTTAGCCAATAAGTTTCTAGATTCAATTGTACTAAATTCAGAACAACTGCATCTGCATCAGTTTTGCAAATGAAAATGGTTTGTGTTGCGGTACGCGTTAGGTTATCTCACATGCAAATTTGTCAAAGACATGAAGTTATAATTAAGTTATAATAGTTAAGTTTTTCTTCTTCTACTTAGGTGGCGAATACAAAAGACATCCCTATCTATTAAACGCCGCACGTAGAAAATAACTTTAAGCGGTTCGGTCTTCTGCGCTTCTTCTAAAATTAATCACCCCAAGTTAGGAGTTTTGGTCGCTCTCTTCTGCGCCGTCCATCGAGTTCGCTGTCAAAAACTTTTCGTGCTGGAGCATTTGGGCCCATCCGCAAAACATGACCCAACTAACGCAATCGTTGTATATTGATGCGCTGGGTCATGTCAACGTCGGCATATAGCTCATACAGCTCATTGTTCATGCGACGCCGACAGTCTCTGTTAACAATGATGGTTCCATATATTTTCGGGTGCATTTTCCTCTTGAAGAC
>JAHXMU010030354.1:16036-40167 GCA_019455685.1 Philornis downsi | reverse complement strand
TGTTCACATACGCCCTTTGTAATTACATATTACTAGTTAGTGGCATTTGTTTCTAATTTTTTTTTTTTTTTTTGTTTTTTTGTTTTTTTATTATATTCAAATATCAATGTAAGTCTAAAGTAAATAAATAAATAAAAAAAAAACAAATGAACGTTGGCACATTCATCCTGAAAAAAATTGTAATAAAAAAATAGAAAAGATCAAAGCGCCACTGGTGGTCGATTGGACAAATATTGTGATACAAAAAAAAAAATCATCCACATTTTAATTACATGCTGAATAACAGTCCAAAAAAGCGAAACTTTGTTATTACCCAGTATAGAAAACATTTAAATCCATTAAAAGATTTAATAAATGTTTATTATTTTTCAAACTAGTAAAGAACAAGTTGTTCATATGAATAATTCTTGAATAGTGAACTAGTCCGATTCGTCCAGTGTCTGGTGAAAGTACGATGGATGTCACGCCCTTTCAGCTGACAGGATGAAATTAGCCACAAAATGATTCATAGCCACAGGCAATTTCAATTCGTAATTATATTATATCGTATATAATTATTATATAAGGGGGCGTTTTTGTCATGACCACTTAGCTGACGTCTTCTACACTGTGGAAATGGGTGTAATAGTTCCCTTAAAGAGAAAAGTGCCTATATAAGGGCTGAAGCTAAATTCGCAATAGAATTTCTTTTTAATTTAAAAAATATCCACTTTCTTGCATCTTATATACAAATGACCGATTTATGTACTGAGAATGAAAATAGATTGCAATACCACACACCTTAGGGTACCACACGGTCAAATTGTCCAATTCCAAATTGCCAAGCGGAGGACTTTAATTTCAAGTATTTTTCGCAGCAATACGAAAGAATGTTGAGTGAAGGAATATGTAAGTCAGTTCATCTGACACAATGTATCATTTCCTGTATCTTTATTCGTGATTTGATAAGAGCTAGATTTCATTCTGTAGTCATTTTTGACTCCAACGTTAAATTCTAGTAATGACTGTAGTTTACATTGCGAATGTCTGATGAAATTGTTACTATCTTTGTGAACGCGGTTTAACAGACACTTCTTCCAATGCAATACACTATGTCGTATTTTGGGTATTAATAGCTTGAATATATGAAATATTTACAACTGAAATATTGTATGGACAAAGGATGATTTACACCCAGTCTATCCGTGTCCTCTTCAAACACCAAAAAGGTATGAGTCAAATGAGGGAATACGGATGAGTTTAAACACTGCTATTCAGCATGTAATGAATGGGCTGTTTTTTTATGTAAATCTATTAAAAATCAGTGCAGAAGTTTCAGACAGGTTAACCGATTTGCATATACATACATAGTGTGAATTCAATTACAATAAAAGAGGCAAAATTGGAACGTACATATATATTAAATAAGATAATTTGTATGGGAAATACCAGAATGGGCGCCCTTTTTCGATCTCAAAACTTAGAATAATGAATGAACGCATAATATATGACAAATTTGGTGTAACCAATTACAAGATATGAAGATACAAAATTTGTTAATACAGCCTCATACCGAGATCGTTCACCCGGAAATCGGTTTTTACTATGCTACTTATTCGGTACAACTTTCGTAATTTCTTCATGAGTGGCATTTTCTAAAAATTATTAGCATATATATTCGGCTGTTAGTTTTCATGAACTTTGTGTGAAAAAATGTTTTTCATTATACCTACACCCGAAGAAGTAAAGATATATAACATTTGATACGGTAAAAGGAAGCGTGCGAAGTACTGTGTCTTTTCTTTTCATGATTTCTTAATTCAATTCATCATCACCCACCTGTAGCAACCCAAATTTTTGTCAGTCGTGTTGTTTCATAATTGATTTCATTTATTTAACAATCTTGTAATTTGATTTGAAAAATAAGATAAGATTTGAAAAATAGGCCGACTAACCAAACGCCTTCTAGTACTTGCATACAAATAACCGATTTAATCCACATATATTCTTGGCTTCATATATTCCAAGAGGTCGCACTAAATTTAGTCAAATTTGGCACACGATAAGCGTTTGCCAAGGTAAGTCTCAGAACGAAAACGGTATGCATTGCCAATCCAATTCTGGTGTCTCCCAATAATATTGAACAATTATTCGAAATTCAAACAACCCATATATGTATCATAAGTTTGTTGAGCTAAGTTCTGAGAATGAAAATGGTCGACATTACTACCCCCATTCTAGTACCTCTCACACAAATTGAACGATTTATCGAAATTTGATCAAACTGAAGTTTTCATAACCTGAAGTTACTTAAATTTTCATCAACTATATTGGATTATAATACGGGGTAAAAAAGAATCAACGAAATGATCACGGCCTTTCTAGTACCTCCCATGCGACTTACCTTATTTAACTTTTGTCTCCCTAGATTCGCATCTTTCATTCAACTGCATTATATTCAATATAAGTGGGCTCGCATCGGGGAATTAGCATCCGATAGTACTGGATGCCGTCCAACATTTCTCAAACAGAACAAGTCAGAAAGTTACAATTCTGTGTTTTATTGTGCTGCAGTTCAGATTATTTTTTGCAGCAACTGAAAAGGTCGCTGGGTAAAGATATATGGGAAAACCGCTGATACGTAAAGAATAAAACCTTTTGTAATCACCTCGGATCACTATTATTTTGATAAACATTTTTATCTGCGTTATTTTAAACAGGACCATATTTAATTCAAATTGCGTGTTGTTTTAAAATTAACTTTGTTGCTGATAGCTAAAGACTTGTCTCAAAAATGCCTTCAACAATTTTATCTTAATATTAACAATTGTTACTTATTGAAATTTTTAAAATTGCACCGAAAAAATTAAGTAGCAGATATAAACTAATATTTTAACTACACCGTAGTTGATATACTTCCTTTTATATGTATTGATACTGTTAAAAAAATAAACTCGAAGTTATATTTATTAAAATAAATGCAACAATATTTTCCTCCTCAGGAGCATTACGGCTTCATCTAAAGTCAGTCATGATGCATCATACCGATTTTATATTTCTGCCTTAAAATAAAGTAACCAAATACACACTTTTCTATACCAAAAATTTCTTATGAAATTGTTGTCGTAGCAATGAATTCTTTCTTGAAGGGCTAAATTTATCCAATGCACCTGATCTGAAAGCCCTGAAGATGCTAAAAAAGTTCTGGGAGGGCAAGGCAACTTTTCTACGTAGATGTATGAGATATAATACTTTTCCACATATCAATATTTTGCTTACCAAATTGTTTTGAAAGACGGTCTCCATGTTTTATATAGGTATTATATAATCAGGTCTTAGAGGAATCTTTCGAATATAAATACAAATTTCTGACAGACATATTACAAATAAGAAAGAAACGTTGATAACTGCAATAAACAAAAAGAAGTTTTGATGACTGCAATAGGCTGAAAAAGAGGATTTGATTTAAATTCCTTAATTTCATCTGCATATATCTTTTTGAAATGATGCGATTGATCTTTCAAACTTACTTCTATTTTTTTTTTAATTTCTCCTATGCTTTTTTGGAAACCCAATGTTGAAATTCTGTATTCTCACGTACACTATGTCAAATTTAATCTTTTTACTTTTGATACAACGTACAGCAACGTACATTATGGCGAATATAAACATAATTATACGTTAAAACAAAAATATTTTCTAAACCACCAAGTAATAAGATTAAGATTAAAACAATTCAAATTGAAACAATATTTTATATTTATTTATTTTAATTCATAAATACTTAATAGACGCTTAATAGATGCTCTCGGCAATTATCATTGAATTAATCATCTATTACTACATTTTATATCAAATATTCCATAAGGAACGCTATCAATAGGAATCATCTACTAAAAATCTAGGGTTATTGTAAAAAATATCGAAAAAAGATGGGATTAATGTGGGGGAACGGATGTTTTATGTGTTTTGATTGCTACAAGTACTTCACATTATTTTATTTTACACTGAACTTACATCTCAAAAAAAAAAAAAACTGAATGAATGATTGCAATTTGATACAGACATAGACAGCGTATAGACCGTGATATAGCTTTTATCTAAACTCACTAATATATTCTTTTTAGAATATTTTGGGAGTGAAAAATGCATCTTACTTTTATTAGGTTTAACCATAAGCTTAACTACAAACTTACAAGTTATAAATTTACTTATTTTTACTCAATTGTTTACCGATGGTTTCTTCTTCTTTTCTGAAATGTTGACTTTGTCAGATCTATCGTTTATTTTGTTACGGGAGAAGGGTGAACAAGATTGTTAATAAATTCATTTTGTTGTTCTGCTTTTCATTTATCCAATACTACAAATTCCAAAACATTGATGGAAGATATGGACGTCCCTCACAATCTGTATACCTGTCATCAAATCTATACCTTTGAACGTTTAAAATTAAATCACCAGAAGTATTTCAAGCATGCACTTTTTTGTTCAGATGTTTAGTAGATCTAATTCTATCACTTTCATTGGCGTTGTGTTGTGTTACATGAAAAACTCTTCGGTGGAGTGAGAAAGCGGAAGTCACGTTCTTCCGGGACGGTCCAAAATTGTTATTTCTATGACGCGCAATCCCCGATAAGTTGGATCTATAATTTGCAAGCCCTTTGCGTGGTAAATGCGTTCATTTTGGGAAGCAATATATTTGGAAATTTTTCGCAGAGTCTGAAAGAAGAGAAATAATCAGGACCTGTGCAATTTTAAATTTGCTGAATGTGTGTAATTATACTTTTTCATAATGGGTTTCAGAACACATGTATACCAGATAAGCGGTAATACATCCAATACAGCCTTCGCAGTAGGTGCTACATGAACCTTTCTCAGCTTCGGCAAAAAACTCGTTTAATCTATTAATAGTGGCTTCAAAAACGTGTCGCTCAATCTGTGAAAGAAAATAATATAAAGATTTATCATAATTAAAGTTCTTAGAAATAAAAAAACCCTGACTAAATTCAAACAAAATACATTCGGCGACGCCAGTGTGCAAAAAAATGTTTCAGAGTACGGCTCAAATCGAAAGAAAAACATTGCAATATTTTTTCAGAAAATGCATACTGAATTCAGTGTTGAAGATCCTGACCAGAATTTCAATTTGTTGACTTGACTTATGAATATATATATATATCCTTACCCTATTTCAGGTTTTAAGGTGTACAGGTGTAAAAGGACAAGAATGGCTCCAGACTCGTAAATAACGAATTTGGAAGAACACAGTATCTATACTTTTCAAGATCCCATTCCTACCCTATATTTATGCAGAAATTTAAATATGTAAATTATTGTGTGGAAGGGTCGCTAATAATATTTGACCCACGAAATATAATGAATTGCTTCGTATAAATGATCATGGGAACAATTTCATATTGAATCTCGATGTAATTCTAAACATCGATATTTTTTTGTCCTCTCTAAATCGTTGGAATGAATATCTTGAACGGCCCATTTTATTTATTTATTTGGCTTGTAATTTAAGGCCTTCCGGCCAACTATATCTTAATTACAATATGCAACATTCATATATTAGATTTAATCTGCTCAATAATATACATTTAAAAAACGTATTATAATAAAAATCAAACGTTAAATTTTTAAGGATATAATAAGATTTTAAAGATGACATAATTATTAAAAACATAAAATATGAAAAATACTAGCTTCGAAGTTAGTCGGTTATAATTTAGATATACAAAATAATCGATATGTAATGAGAGCTGCTCTCAATTTAATTGAAAACACAAAAATGTACCGAAAATTAGAAAGTGTTGCAGAACGTGACGTTTGTAACAATTATTTGTGATTACATAATTCTATAATTATAAAAGGCGTGACACAAGCGTGAACAAATTTCTCCTTGTTAGATCTAAGCAGCACTAAATCGCTGTCATAGGAACTTTGAAGTGAATAGTTTAAACGCCGGACTACATTACCAACACGACCAACACGATAGTTAAAGTTTAATTTGTCATCTAAATTTACTCCTAAACAATGTACACTATGGATGACTTAATATACGTGCTGCAATAAGATAAGCTCAAGTTTAAAACATGATTAGCTTTTGTTTTTGGAATGTTCATTGAGAGTTTATTTTTCATAGTTTTGCCATAAATAAGCTTTGAACATAAATTTATTATTTTTGGCTGGAAAAAATCAATGACTGGAAGCAAATCATCAGCCAGCTTATGAATATTGCTATAGAACAAAAGTTAAAGGTGTTGTTAGGGGTTTTCTTTACAAAACTATGTCGAATAATTATCCCTTTCAACTCAAAGATAATTAATTGGTTTCAAATGATGGTCAGGCTAGATTATGACAGAATGCCAGCGAAAAGTCTCCAATAAGCAGGTTTCAAGAAATTTCACATTCCGTTGGCCTTCAAACGTCTCTCGGCATAACAGCACCTGATTTTTTAAGTTCATAAAATAAAATCAACACGTTTGCGTAATTTAAAGCAATGCATTCATAAGATAACTGAAACAGTTGTGTCACCGATCGTATACAGTTTCTGCAGTGTACACATTAGAGGTTACTGGGAAAGAATTTAATTTCGAAAAATGATGTGCCATCAATAGGCACGTGCGATTGTCATTCTCAAACCCTATTTTAGCAGCGTGCTAAATTGGATTGAATTTAGTGTAACTGGACAAAAGATAAGGACATATAAATATATGAGTTAAATCGATCATTTGTTTGGGACGTACCAGGAAGGGAGTGGTTAATCTGGCAAATTGTTTCAAATTTTAACAAGTATTATAGAGTAACACCGCGGAGAAAAAGCTGTGTTGTCCAGCTTAGGAATACTGAATTATAGCCCATTTTTAATCCCCGTTTGACGGTCTGATGAAATATTAGGCTGACCCAATTTTAAGAAGTTTCAAAAAATGACGGCAGTTATCGTGTGCACCGGCGAATAAGGCTCTAAGTAGTGAATTGTATACATATATGGAGTCCATTCGCACCTGCGCCAAACTATAAGTTCTTTATTTTTCGATAATAAAGTAAAAACAAAATTAAATTACCTTGCATTCCAGGAATGAGATAAGTTAAAGCTTCTCAAATTCACACGAGTTTACATGCGTTCTACTTTTAGACTCAATCAACGAGAACTACAGTTTTTTGCATTTACTACTTTTGTCATTTACTCGAAGTGTTCGTTAGATACATCGAGGTAACCGGCGTTCAAATAATGATAGGTGGTTGTTGCTCGATCCCACAATCGTATGTTCTAACCATCAATCCATAGCCGGTCGCAAAATAAACATAACGAACATTTCGATTATGGAGAAAATGAAATTAATCTAAGTCCGTTCCTTAATAAAAGTTTTACGTCATCCCACCATTGACCAAAATATTATAAATTTCAGCAAACTGATACATTGTATGTCGTGGAAAACCAAAGAATGAATCTGGATAGGAGAGATTCGTTTGCACCCGAAAGAGAATCTACATTTTATTGACTATTCCGAACCTCAGCTTTTACCAGATTGCCCGTTTTCTCAAAGCGTTCGCCAGCACATTGAAGTAGCAGTCACTCAAAGAAAGAAAGGTGGCCGTATATGGACAGGCAACATCAATGTTAAAGACGCAATGCCTTATTTTAGCTAACTATTACAATGCCATCAACGTAATCATCCTTACACTTCGGTCATCTTTTCGAAATCTGTGTTAAAAATCCTCTTATTGGGATAATGGAGATATCGTTCCTACCCTGAGTTAAGTTTACAGGAACTCATGAATTTTTTAACGACTCCACTTAAACTTTAAAATCTGTAATTTTTCTCTCTGTGCAGACAGACGTGTTTGTGCATCGGCTTTAGAAAAATAATTATAAAAAAGGTTAAATATACTCTTAGCCCAAAAAATATTCAGTCAGAAGACGCTAAATCAAAATTCCCCAGTGCAGTGATAATAATATACAATTTATAATATTACAGTCACAACAAATCTGCAAAAAAATATAGTTTACATTTCGCATATCTTAAGGCGAAAAGTGCCTATATGAGTGTCTCACACTCAGAGAGACGTCTGAGTCTTAACGGCAGAAATGCGTATCTCTCAATAAATGCAAACGAGTGTTAGAAAAGTGCATCCCAAAACAAAAAAGATGACAGTGCCTTCCTAACCGCGAAAACTAGTGTCAATATGAATTCCCCCTCAGCGCACATCTCTCCAAACAATGATGACAGTTTGGCAAGTGGACAAAATATGTTGCCGCCTAAAAGTATGCCCGTAAGTACTTCCCATTCCCATGCTCCACAAACAATCAATTCGCCCCAAGTTAAGATTCCGCCTAAAAGTATACCCGATATTTCACCTAACATTTGTGCAAACAATGATATAGTGACAACTCTCGCGAGTGCTACTCAACCGGCAACATCGACCTCGAAGGGTGCTATAACGAAACAAAAACCTCAAAATGAAACTGTTCAAACTGGGATAGACGTTTACTTTCCCATTCTGAAAAGAAAATTGAGCCCAAAGTCTGGCCAAAAACTTCCAAACTCGAAGTATTCCAGAAACATCCCTCCCTCACAGGTTGACCCAAGAGGTCAAAATTACTACGCAATTTTGGCCACAGAAGAAGAAAATTTGCAATCACAACCTAAGAAAGCACAAAAACCTCCGCCAATATTCCTAAGGGAAGCTATCTCTAACAATCTGGTAAACAGATTATCTCATTTAGTTGGTAAAGACGGTTTCCATGTAGTGTCCCTGCGCAAGGGGAAGGTGCTGGAGACAAAAGTTCAAACATATACGGAAGAAAAATATCGTGAAGTTTTCAAATTTTTTGACCAGGAACGTAAGAATTACTACACTTACCAACTCAAAAGCTCTAAGGGACTAATAGTTGTAATCAAGGGCATTGAAAGCAACGTTCCCATACAGGAAATAAAGGAGGCTGTTGAAAATGAGGTTTACGAAGTGAAATCCATTCACAATATACTCAACAAGTTCAAGGCTCCTCAGCCCATGTTTAAGGTGGAAATAGCGTTTGACTATGCCCACATGAAAGGAAAAAATGAACCCCACCCAATTTACAATCTCAGATATCTGCTTCATCGCAGAGTATCAGTTGAGGAACCATACCATCAGTATGTGTGATATGCGGAAGTATTCATAAAACTTCAGAATGCAAGTTACCAAAAACAGATCCCAGTCTGAAGAAATGTGGAAACTGTGGAGGAAACCACACAGCTAATTATAGAGGTTGCCCCGTGTACATAGAACTAAGGAGGAAGCTCTCTCATAGAAGGCAGGAAACTCCTCAGTTTCAAATGCCAGAGTTTGGGTGTATCCCAAATCCAGGTCCATCAGTCTCAAATGTCAATTCAGCAACGACGACTCAAATGACATATGCACAAACTCTCAAAAATCAGGTTCCTCTAGCTCCGCCCCAGAAAAACAATATTGAAACCTCAATCGAATCCCTCATAAAAACTATGAATAATTTCATGACAAATATGCAGGGGATTATGCAAGAAATGTTACGAAACCAGAATATGCTCATTCAAGTTTTATTAACCAGAAAATGAATTCTATAAGAATTTGTTACTGGAATGCCAACGGACTCACCCAACATAAGAACGAAATAGAGTATTTTCTGAGATCCCGAGATATTGACATTCTCTTAGTCTCTGAAACTCATTTCTCGTTAAAAAATTGCTTCCGAATAAATGGATACTCAACCTACGATACAAAACATCCCAGTGGCAGAGCTTGTGGAGGAACAGCTGCAATAATTAATGATCAGGTAAAGCACTTCCCTCTACGCGAATATAAAACTGATCACATACAAGCCACTTCAGTTGCACTAACTGGATTAAACATAATAGTTTCTTCCATATACTGCCCTCCCAAATATGTTATAAGCGAAGACCAGTTTTCACACTTTTTCTCTACTCTTGGTGACAAGTTTATAGCAGCCGGAGACTACAATGCTAAACATACCTTCTGGGGGTCTAGACTCGTCAACCCCAGGGGCAGGCAATTGCCGAATGCTATATCGAGTTCAGGCCTAAAAGTTTTGTCTGGAGGTGAACCAACATACTGGCCCACGGATCTCAATAAAACCCCCGATCTCATAGATTTTGCAGTTATGAAGAGCATAACAAGAGAACACATCATCGTTACTCCTTCCCTTGACCTCTCATCAGACCACTCCCCCACAATTCTCACAGTATTTAACATTCCCTTGAACCCGGAAATCTCTTACCATTTTCCAAACAGGCATACAAATTGGTTGAGATACAAGATGTACATAAGCTCTCATCTGTGGCAAAACTTTTCTCTCAAAACACCAGATGAAATTCAGTCTGCCATCAACGTACTCACTACCACGATGACAACTGCCGCAAACTTGGCAACTCCGCACAAGGTCCATGCTAAAACAAAAAATGACTCCTCATGTCATATTGAATCTCTAATCAAAGAGAAAAGGAAAGCGAGAAGACGATGGCAAAAGCACAGATCTCCCTACCTCAAAGCTCGCCTCGACCAGTGCAAGTCAAAACTGAGGTCAACTCTGGATGAAAAAAAAGAAATCTCCGAAGCCCGCTATTTATCTCGTCTAGGAGCCACACAAAACACTAACTATAGCCTGTACAAGGCCACAAGACAACTACAGCGTCCTATAACACAGGAGTCTCCAATACGGATGAAAGATGGAGGTTGGGCAAGGAGTAGTGATGAAAAAGTAAAAGAATTTGCTGATCATCTGGAAGAAGTATTTACTCCTAACGATACAATCTCTCGTGTGAATCCGACGATCATTAGCCCAATGGTCACAAATCCAATGAAAATAAGTCTATCTCTCTTAAAGAAAAATGTTCTCTCGTTGAAAATGAATAAATCTCCTGGACACGATAAAATAACAGCGAAAATGATTTCAGAACTCCCCCACAATATCCTCAAATTAGTTTTATTTATATTTAATGCTATACTTCGAATTGGATACTTTCCTCAATCATGGAAGCTGTCTGAAATAATAATGATCCCAAAACCTGGAAAGGAACTGTCACAAATTACATCCTATCGACCCATAAGTTTACTCTCTATTTTATCTAAACTGTTTGAAAAGATCTTTCTCCAAATGTTGTACCTCTATATTGAAGCAAACCATGTAATACCCACGCACCAGTTTGGGTTTCGCAAGGGTCATGGAACGATAGAACAAGTACACCGTATAGTAACCCAGATCAGAAAAACATTCGAAGATCGGAAATATTGCTCAGCTCTCTTTATAGACATCTCCCAAGCCTTTGATAAAGTGTGGCATGAAGGCCTTATTCACAAAATAGTCTCTTTTCTACCGGCAAATACCCACAAGCTCCTGGAGAGCTATCTGAAGGATCGATCTTTTGTAGTAAAATCGAAAGACTCTGTTTCAGCTCAAAGAAAAGTTTCAGCAGGAGTTCCTCAGGGCAGTATACTAGGCCCTATACTATATACCATCTACACCTCTGACATGCCTGTTCATTCCCTAATTCAAACATCAACCTTCACTGATGACACTGCATTCATGAGCATTAGCACTTGCCCATCAATGGCTTCTAGACAACTGCAGTCTCATATACACACATTAGAATCTTGGCTCGAAAAGTGGAAGATAAAAGTAAATGCCGCTAAGAGTGTACAGGTTACATTCTCTCTTAGACAGAACAATTGCCCAGCCCTCACTATTCACGGTAGTATCATACCCGTTCATAACCATGTCAAATATTTGGGTATTCACCTTGACCGACGTCTCACCTGGAAAAATCACATTGACTCAAAAATCATACAATTGAAATTAAAAATGGCTCAACTCCACTGGCTTATTGGCTCCCAGTCTACTCTCAGTTTGGAAAATAAAATCACCATCTACAAAACCATATTGAAGCCAATATGGACATACGGCATCCAGTTGTGGGGAACGGCATCGGCTTCTAACATAAATAAGCTGCAGAAAAGACAGTCAAGAATACTGCGTCAAATTTGTGGTGCCCCATGGTATGTTAGGAATGATAACATACACAAAGATTTAAACATTCCTTATATTTCCGAGGAAATGAAAAAATTAAGCAGGTCATATGTATCGAAGTCGTCCTCCCACTCAAACCCACTCGCTCAAAACCTTCAGCATTTTCCCGGCCATATACGGCTAAAAAGAAAGGACACGCTAGACTTGGTCCGGTGATAACAGATCTGTTCGCCAAAAACAAGATCCGGCAATGGCAGGATACTTTAGTTTAAGATAGGATTAAGATTTGAATACATATTGTAAATTTCGTAAGAAAGATCCAATAAAGAAAATGAATGAAAAAAAAAAAAACTTAAACTTTGCTACTGGAAATATGATCATTCCAGAGCTTTTCTTCTTCAGAAAACGAGCAATGAGTTTATGAATCGAGATTGGAGCCTACAACATTAAAGGAAGAAGACCACTGACTAACGATGATGTCACTACAGATGAAGAAATACGAATGTAATTATGGTACAGGAGGCTACAACGGTATTAGATGTTTGCGTGGAATGAGCAAAGCAAAACAATGAGTCTTTAGATGATGTTATGACGCTCCAGGTCCTCGAAAACTGTGTTGCTCTGAACGTTGCGTCTAAACGTTGACTCTAAACAGATGGGTAATTGCTTTCTAATTTGCATGTTAATTAAACATTCGTCCTCTAAACGTTCACCGAGATGCTTTCTTATTAACTATTTGAATGTTTGAATCTAATAAATAAGAAATTTTTCAATGTGCAAAATTGATGTTTTATTCATAAATTGTATCGAGAAATTATTTCAAAAAATTCACTATATCAAGAGTGGCGTAAAAGTCAAACTCACATTGTTTGCAATTACTGATAAAGCAGGTAAAGTAATTTTCGACCATGTTGCAGCTGAAAAAGATATCAAACATAAGGACTAAAATAAGTTTTGTGCCTCAATTTTGCCAATGTTGTGTCTCGTTTGTGTAACTCGAAGAGACACTCAATGCGGTTGTATATTGCATATTCATTGTCTGAATTTCCATATTAACTTACATATTTCCCTCAACTTTTGTGAGTTTTATACATTTATCGACCACAGCGGCAGTATTTTTCTCTTTGACAAGATCTCCGCCTGATACAAAAGATACGTATTTGTAGAACACAGGTTGATCAAAGCTTCCTGATGCATCCAGCTATGGGGGGCATTTATAACATTTGTTAATGTTTCGTATAGCCTTTAAAATTTCAATTTCAGTGGGAAAGACACTCACAAATTTACATTCTTGAAATAAGCAGGCTCGCAAACATTTTGCACTTTCACTGCCAGCTTCTTTTAATGCAAAAATATCTTTAACATCCTCTAGAATAGCATAGAATACAAAGCTAAGGACGATCACAAATTTCAACTGATATAGAAAAACTAACCTTCGACGGCTTCCTCTTCCTCCAAGCACTTCGTTATAATTCTTTTCAAATATTCTCCCTTACAATATTGCGCCTAGAAGATTTACATATTTTAAAAACCATCAAGAAATATACTACAGAAACTAAAACTCACTTTGGCGTAATATAATATGGAACACACTAGCAAAATTGCGTAAAATTTCATCTCCTTAGATCACCTTTAGCAATTAAATCTGAACTGAATTGAAATGGCATAGATCAGTTTCTTTTATGGCCTTGTACTTTATAATTCAACAAATTGTGCAAACTTGTATCAAACAGGTTCTACAAGACCATAACAAATAGGACTTTTATATCCAAATAAGAAATTATTTATTAACTTTGCTGGCCATACGATGTATAAGAATAAGTATTAAGTATATGCAAATATTTATTAGTCAACTTTACCAATAACATCCAACGCGTTGTAGTTGCGCATTGCATTCACAGTTAAATTAAATTAGATATTTAAGACAATGCTAGAAGAAAAGCAAATGTTCAGCATATAAGTTGTGACTCACTTTCATTACGTCTTTTGGGGTGTTGGGCATTTTTCTCTGATTTTGTCAAGTTTTAAATCAAACCGCCGACTACATACAAAATAATGTTTGTTTTAATTCTCGGTTCCTTGGTTCGCAGTAGAGGACTAGATAACCCTGATAGTACCGATACAAACCTGATAGTGCTGATCCCATTTTGCAGAGCTATACTCTAATATACATCTAATCAAAGACCTGCATAGATGTTTCGTCACGTAAATATAAATTCAACTCAATTCAGTATTAATCAAAGTGAATGTTAATAAAATTGGACCAGATCTAAATCCTTTGCTTGCACTTTCCCAGATTTTCTTTCAAGAGAGATATAGTTAGCTTCATATGTCCAAAGTAAAGTGATATTCAACGTAATAGGCGTGTACTAAATCAAATAATCTAAAGTTTATGCAGCAACAGTTTATATTTCAGCCTATGGAAAGCTTTACCAAAACCTCTGTAAACGACATCCGTCGGTTTACTGAAACCAAATTCCCTCATAAAGGTGAAAAAGTAAAATAGGTTGGTAATTGTAGATAACGGCCACGTTAGTTGACCTATTTCAAACCGAGAAAAGGTTTGACAATATAATAAATAATAATACGACGAAGGCCCTGTGCAAACAGAATTTTTCTGATTGAGACTACGGCTTGTCTCTGTGTAAAGTTGTCGTACTATGTGGCTTGAGGAAATCTTGATGATGATCAGTAATTGGAAGAATTTGTACCACGCTGGAGGGATAAGACCCTCAAGAGCTTTTGCTACAGTGGAGTGAAGAGAATTGGTTCTATATGATTCATCTTATTGACATCTTTGATTCCTATGCCCCTGATCCATTTTCCAGATTTCAGAAACGATTTAAGAGGCCATCTACATACTGACTGATATGGTTACGAATTTCTACCCCGAACTTTCCAATTACTATAGCCTTAGGACGATTATTGTAGCACCAGAATAGAAAGGCTTTGCTTTACCGATGTCAGCAGCAACTTCTCCAATAGCGAATTGTTTTCCCGACTTGTTGACTAGGGGTCTATGTGTCTAATTGTCTGGTTATTTCGGATACGTTCACGTTTACGTGGATCCGAACCCATGTTAAATATTTTCCATAATTCACAAATATCGATAATCAAGTTTCATTTTGTTAGCGGACTACAGTATTTTCCTCCACTTTTAGTCGTCAAGTAGTCTGTCGATTGCCACATTCCCGAATCCGCCATGGATGGACTACATCACGATGGATATATTCCGCGAGCTTAAACACTTTATTTTAAACCTCCTATAATCAGTATATAAATTCTGTATCCAGAAATAAATTTCTGTATCCATTCATCTGGATCGCTGAATAGGCGAGAAAAACATAACTTACGGGCATTTTATATCTACATTTCTAGTACCACATATTTCAAATTATCAGTCTCAGTCTCTTATTGCACCGTATTATGTGGAGGATGAAGGTCAAGCCCACACCGCCACATTTTGTATAGTCTTTCGTGAGTAAGTTGAAAGATCCGACAAACAGGAAACACTTTGTTGTCTATTCGCCCAGCAAGATTCAACAAAGTTTCTGTTATATCGTTTTGTGTGAGGCCAGGACAACTTCTGAAGAATAAAATTACTCATATAGTTCCATAACTGGCATCGCCTATGTTTGAAAATCGTCAAAATATTGTTGAAATATTGGAAAAATCATAATTTTAAAATGAGTTTCAATCTTTCATAAATATAACAAACGCTGGAAGAAAATTTAACATAACAAAACAGAGATAGATAAATTATCGGTTCTAAAACATGCAATGAAAATGTACAATACATTTTTGAAAGTGGTGGAGTTATGAAGGCAGTTTTTCCATTGTTTACGAAAAACATAAATCATAACCGCCAAATAGTGTTTTCTTAATAATAAGAATAATGAATTAACTTGGTGTGTAAAATCATAAAATTCGAATCATAAATTCGATTTTCTTTAAAATGATATTGGAGAGGTTTATCCAAATTTGATATTGGAGAGGTTTATCGAAATTTGATAAGGCGATATATCGACACTGAAGTTGTTAACATATCTGAGATCATATTAATAAATTGCCTTACTAGGAGAACACAGGAAATATTTTTGATCAAAGCATCCATTATACTTCCGCATTTCTAATCTATCTTTGAATGAGTAAATCTTCACGATTAAATGAATAAACCGAAAATGAAGAAGTGCCTACAGATTTCGTAGAGTTTCCTAATTTCCTTAAATTCCCATACATACAACAAACGAGAAATACATAACTTTTTCTTTATTCTCTGAAAATGGAATGGATCTTACCATCTTTGGTACGTACAAAAACTATCATCGTAGGAGAAAAAACAAATAAGGCATTTAAGTAAACTGTTAGTAATAAAACGATGGAAATTACTTGTTATTTAAATGATCAACCTACATTTTATTCAAATATGTGTTTTTATGCCTTTATTTCATAGTTCTAATAAATTCGATATCAGGAAATACGGACAGACCGAACGACTACAGTTAGAATCACGAAAATTGGGATTGATATAGGGGAAAAAGAGATAAAACTAGTACCATCGCCAGCTCAAAGGAAATTATGGAAATTGGTGCCCATGTTGCCGTTCCAGAGAAGGGGGACAATAAAGAGTTTTTCGAAATTCGTGCTTCTAAGGTAAGAACAGATTTAGCATGATCGCCCATCTCAAACGACTAGGCCTAGAAGAACGGCTAGAGTTAGAAGCATGGCTAGAGCTTCTTAAAGGCTAAAGGCGCGATAAGGAGGACATTTTCAAATTCGTGTTTTTGGGAGAGGAAAACTGGGGTAAAAAAAATTAAAATGGTACGATCGGCTAGGAAAGGTAAGAGATTTATACAAATTTGTGTCCTTAGGGGTAAGACATAAAGGAATGACGACAAAAATCATATCATTGGCCAATACAAACGGCTGACACTGAAATAACCAAAATTAATGTAAACATTATTGAAACATTGAAGTCGGAGTTTTGAAAATTTAAGAGAGTAAATAAATTACAGAGTTTTTAAATACTCTGATTTAAATACTGATTTAATTTTTACTTAAAGTATAACAAATTTCCAAACACATTAAAAATTTTTTCTTCTTCCCAAAACACAAGAAGAGACTTGTTGCGTATTTCAATGATATTCCTCATCTATAATTATCCGCTTGACCCCTTTTTTTCTTTGATATTGCTGTCAGAAAGTTTGCTGTCCATCTTTATTTTCATTCTGAACGGGGAAATGATTATCGCTAAACTTATTATTTTTGTCTTCCTTTTTATTTTTATTTTTTATTTTATTTTTTTATTTATTTATTTATTTTTTTTTTTTTTTTTTTTTGAGCCAGTAAGTATCTCAATTACTTAGTTAAGTAAATATTAAAAATATTACTTGAAGTTACTAATTTTTATCATTTAATCTGTTATTAAATTTTGCGTTACATTATGGAGTAGCTCTAAATTCCAATTAAAGTTATAATTCCGTATTTTAGGACGAGAAACATATATAGTGAAAAATCCTAATAAGTGAAGCAGATCGTTATATTGTAAGTAAATCATATTCTTCTGGCATTAAGATACATAAACTTTTTTATAATATAATGCATTTGTTATTGAATTATGGAGAAGATACGTTGTAATATTGTAATTTAATCAAATCGGCCTTAAGGCTTAAAATTACAATCCTGAATAAATAATTTAAAATTAAAGTATGGAATCATACATACTAAGCAGCGGGCACTTACTAGTGTGGTTATAAAACATCATCGATAACCGGTAGATATATATTTTTAATATTAAAAAATTATTTTGCACTGAGGAAATTCTCTTACACAATCGTCCAAAACATGGTGCTGATTACATGAAGGCCGTATTGGAAGATTGAGAAACATGTTTATTCCGAAACTGTTATTTTTTTGCCTGCGTTGAGATTAACTTTATTGAGCCGTTTCAATAAAATAAGGACAAGTGCTAATATGACATGTGGACATTTTAATATACGTTGTATTGTAGTTTGCCAATTACACACACAATCGGATCCGAAAGATTCCCTTTAGAAACACTCGGCCTACTTAACGCAACTGCATCACATTGACAAAGCGATAAAACTATCAAACAAAACGTGAATTGATATGGCCACTTCCGATAAAGTTCGCTTTTGACTCGAACAAAATACACGTACTAAATAAGAATGAATTCTGATGGGAACTATTACCTGTGGAAGCTACAAAGTCAAGTTTGGATGACCTTTTTTTTTTTTGCGCGTATTTATTTGAGGTAAGGGTAAGCCTTACTAAAACTAAATTACATCACTCCATATTTTCATACAGCCTTCGGGTAAATGGAACGTTCAAATCTATTTTCATGGCTTCTACAGGTCAGGGTATTCGTCGTCTGCCATATCGGTCCATGTTTTGATACAGCCGCAAAAAAATATGATCGAGTTAAAGATTTAGTGTCTGCGGAAGCGATAAAATCAAGCTTTAACTGTATGACCTGTTCTCAAAACTCTGGTATAATACGTCAATTATTTGTTGAAATTGGATTAATAATTGCGAACTGCACTTTAGGCACCAGGATACTTGGACAAAGGAATGAATATCGTTAAATCCAGAGGCAGGAAGCGTTAATAAGCGTCATTGAAGTGCAGAAAGAATCCTACTAATTATAATCATCCAATCATCCATGACAGAGAAATCGCATACATTTTTCAACTAGTGATTATTGTTCTAGTTAATTTCATTCTCTTAGTTTAAATTGGTTCAGTATTGGATTTCGGGATTTTTTTGTACCCCATTCCTGGCATGCAAAACAATTTGATCCGTTCATTGTTTTGTTTTATGTCGCTTAATAACATTTTAAGAAAGCGTTCGGTTAACTATTCTTTTCCGGCACCTCCTAACGTTTATATATTTTATTCAGTTGTATTAAATTCAACTAAGTTTGGTATTCACAAAAATGTTTTTTGTTTTCACATAAACGTTACCACGTTAGTGATATTTTTCTCGATAGTGCACAAGAGAATGTACATACATTAAATTTACTGCTAGGTCAAATAGACATTTCGAAATTGAAAACTTTTTTAAGTATTTGATTGAAGTAATGGTCAATTCAGTAATGTGACTGAATCGTTGCTGTTGGTACATCATAAATTCAAATTTAGTTCCATGAACGAAAACGATCTGAACTGCAGTAATTTGCAAAAATCAATAGCTTCTCTACAATATGTATACAGTCACCATAAGTAAATTCAGTAAATTATAATTTCGCTGCTTTTATTGTTGTGTTAAGAGCGATAGTTGATAAGAACGTAGCGATTTAGCCTGTCTCTTCTGGCGCACTGACAGTTCATCTGACTAAAATTTCTGTACGCCTTATGTGCGGGTTATTATTGTGCTTAGGACTAGACTAAACGTATAGTCATAATAAGTGATACTGCAAGTCAATTTGTTTGTTTTTGACACCAGTTGACATTAATTAGTACAGAGTACAGCCTCCTCTTTCCAAATAGATTTTGTACTGAAATGAAACTACACTCTTTCCTGCCCTTTTTTAAAAGTGTCTTCACAGACACGTACGAAAGCACTTCCTAGACCATGTCGCCATCGTAGACCACGTCACCATCGTAGCAAAGGCGTTTTCTATGCAAAATTTAAGGGAATGCCATTTTCTCTCCAACACATTTTACCGATCTCTTTCGAACTATACAAGGACTTACCAAACCTTCTAGCTCTGCGGGTAATCTGGTATGAAATTTCACAGCTGGTCCTTCACTGTAGTCGCGCTGAATGAAAACCTTATTAAAGCCATTTTGCACAGCTGATGGCGTTCCAACACCTCCAGCACCTTGAGACATTTTTGCCACAGTCGATTATAGAAAAGGGCGTCCGACCTGCAAAGGAAGATTAGGATTACAACCAGGAAACTGGGCAAACATAATGCAGTCCTCTTTGTGTTAATCAAATAATCACTGATTCTCTTTTGACATCGACATTCTTTAATTTTGGGAGTTTCCAATTTGGATACACCAATTTTTCCAAGGTGATTCCACAAATCTCTTGAGGTTTTGTACCTTTATTGCAAATGTTTCTCGTAGTTCAACTACGCAAGTAAACGACTTTCACTAGATTCCGTTTTATATTCTCAAGCAAGTTCAACAATAGTAATAACTACCGCAGTTAACAAGAGGAAAATATAATTTTTCCACACTTTTCCTTTTCCCCTGATATTTCGTGTTTTTTTTCCAAGTCTGGCTGTCAATGGGAAATTGATGCATGGATGTCGAAAAGGTAGCAATATGTATGTTATGTTCCTTTTCAAGCAACACTGTTATATAGTTCGCTGTTACCGAAGACACAAACCAAAAATGTGTTGCCAACATTACAGATCAGAGTTTCAGGTTATGGAATAACATTTTTGAATGAAGTGAAACCGCAGTCGAATGCGACAAAACCGTATTTAAATTTTATGAAAACAAAGTCTTTCCAACACTGAAATTAGAATTATAAAATTTTGTCTTCCGACCTTACAATTTCATTTCATAAGTTGACAAATGTATTACCATATTATAACTCAAAAATGCAAGCTGTTTCGATTCCAGTGATAGAAAAAAAAAAAACAAAATAAAGAACATAGTACCGTCTGTTGGAAAAATTTGGCTTCAAATTCTACAACCATTTTTTTAAATGAAATTTCGCCACAAAAAGTCAGTTTTTCTGCATTCGCAATATATTTTCCATGCAGACATGAAATTCAAGTTGTGAATTGCGCTGTCATTATTTGGGGCCAAATGATTCTTTAAGCGGCCAGTCAATTTTTATATGTGCCAATTTTTCATTCGCAGTAATATGCAATATAGTCCAATTGAATGAAAGAAATGAATTTAGGAATATAGAAGTTAAAAAAGATAATTTGAATGGAAGTTACCAAAGGGGGTGTGGTCATTGCGTCGATTTTTTCATATTTTACGTAGTATTATAAATTAACTTCAAACTTCGAATTAGGAATTATAGCGGAAAATCAAATTTTGATAAATCGAACAATTTGTGAATGGACATGGCAACGTCGCTCATTTTCATTCTCAGTACGTAGATTACCAAATGTGCAACCGATTCGAAGATGTGGGTATATATGGGCATATATGATATACTCGTATATGGATTAAAACGGACATTTGAGGGTGATACCAGAAGGGGCATGTTTACTTGATCGATTTTTATAATATGCAGAATTTAAAGCAATGTAATGAACCAAAAACTATACAGCTACAGTTGACCATACAATGCTTTACACAATCGGATCCAAAAGATTTCCTTTAGAAACACTCGGCCTATACTTAACGCAACCGAATCGCATTGACAAAGCGATAAAACTATCAAACAAAACGTGGATCGATATGGCCCCTTTCAATAAAGTTCACTCTTGACTTTTGTTCGAGTAACGTACTAAATAAGACCGATTTATAATTAGAGCTATCACCTGTGGAAGCTAAAAAGCCATGTCTGGACGGACCAATATGGCAGATTTACAAATTTCGACGAATCTCTGAAGAAGCGATAAAAGCGATAGCGATGTAGAAGCGATAAAACTAAATATATGTAATATATTTTTAGTAAAGCTCGCACTTGCCTCAAATAAATATACGCAACAAATATGATCGAGTCGATCGAGTAGTGTCGGTGTAAGCGATAAAATCAAGTTCTGACTTTGCATTTGTATGGCCTGTTCTCAAAACTCTGGTATGATACGTCAATTATTTGCTGAAATGGGATTAATAATTACGAATTGCAATTTAGGCACCAGGATACTTGGATAAAAGAACGAATATCGTTAAATCCAGAGGCAGGAAGCGTTAATAAGCGTCATTGAAGTGCAGAAAGAATCCTACTAAACATAATAGGCCAATCATCAATGACGCAGAAATCATATACATTTTTCAACTAGTGAATGATTCAATTTCATTCTCTTAGTGTAAATTTGTTCAGCATTCAATTTCGGGTTTCTGTTATATCTCATTCATGGGATGCAAAACAATTTGGTCCGTCCACTGTATTGTTTTATGTCGCTTGATAACATTTTAAGAAAGAGGTCGGTTAACTATGCTTTTCCGGCACCTCCTAATGTTTATATATTTTATTCAGTTGTATTAAATTCAAATAAATTTGGTATTCGGAAAAGTGAGCAAGCAATGCAGTGAATGAAAAACTACACTGGTACAGCCGATATACTAGAAATTGCAGAGATTTAATTGAATTTCGATAAATTGGTCAATTTGAATGGAAGATACCGGAATGTCATTCCGAGACTCTACTTTGGCAAACGCTTAACGTGTGCCTAATTTGACTAAATTTGCTTCAACTGATTGGAAGATATGAAACTAAGAATATATGAGTTCAACCGGTCATTTGTTTGGGAGGTGGCAGAAGGGTGGGCCTAATCGATAATTTTTGTTTCTAATTCTTACCAGAAATTATGAAATAATGCGAGAGGCAAACATTTGGGTTGAGTTGCAGGTTACGGATAAGTAATTCCCTGTAACACTTCGGAAATCAATCAATTTGTATGGGAGGTACCAGAAGCGGTGACGCGGTACATCCCATTTGGAATCCCTAGTTAAGATATTGAAAAATATTAGACTGTGCCAAGTTTTAAAAAGTTCAATAAAGATTTGTATCAGTTGCCTGTTAGGCAGACAGACGGACATAGCTTAATCCATTTAAGAGTCCTGAAACGCATTTGGTCAAAAGATAGTGTTACATTTTTCGATCGTATCAATTGATGTATATCTTAAGTCCTCCATGTGAATGTATAAAAATGGCCAATGTAATGCAAGGCCACGATGTACTCGTATGAACCAGCTTACTCAATAGCTTCAAAATAATTATTTTCCAAATCCATACTCGTGGTAATCCGGTTCGAATGAAAGGCTTTAAACAGCCAACACTTAAAACAAACATATATCGCTTCCCCTTTTGCCTGAGTGGCAGCCGTAGCATGCGGTTCGTTGATGCACAAATTGTAAAGTGAACGACACACCAACAGATCGATCACAATTTGTAGATAATTTACCTAAATTTTCATATAAAATATTTGACAATTTTCACAAATAAAGTTAAATCTGTCAGACAAAGACAATCTTAATGTGTCATCCTCTTAAAAAAGTAAACCGTCCGTTTATCGCAAACACAAAAATGTCGTTTCAAACGCACAAAGCGATTACTTGAGATTGTGAAGTTGGAGTTGAAATCACTATTTAGGCCATGGTCAGGTTCGTTGGCTAATAGTTATCAATTTTCGCCTTGCATTTAATTCGGTTACAAACAGGATGCCAATAAATTGTTGTAAATCGGCAGTGATCATTGAAAAATAGAAGTCGTTCATAACGCTGGCCGCTTAGTTGATAGTGCGCACCATTATCTAGTCAATCAGTTCATCGTCGACCAACAATTCAATTGGAGTATAATTGCCTGCAAATTAATACCAAATATGTGAGTATGTCATAAATAAGACAAATTATAAACTTATGCACATATTGCTCTTTCGAAAATCTGCTTTTTCTTTCTTGTCATCGAATCGTTGTTGCGAAAATAAGACATTTGATTTTGAGTACTTAACAGAATGTTTAAGGAATTTCTTTGCTAATTTGGCATGAAGCGTTTGTGTTCATGTTTATACCTTCACCGGAATGATGGCCAAAAATATAACACTCAGAGGGAAGCGTTTAAGGTACCAGTATTTTTTTCACACAGAGGGAAGCGGTTAAAGTTCCAAGTTTTTTTTCTTCTGACCAAATGTGTTTCATAACTTGAGTTTTCAATATAATTCGTTCATGAGACCAAGAAAAAATACATTGTTGTAGCGCTTCTATGAATTCCCTGGATGCTATAGATTCAAACACTTTTCATATTTTCCGAGCAATGGAAAGTTCGGTGAAACTGAATTCTCTATGTAATGCTTCGAAAACACTTCTGTATTCTGTGTTCCACATAGGAATATGACTATATGGGAAGTATATATGAAGACAACTCTTTATATATAGTCTTTATGAACTCACATTTATCCAAAAAAGTTGTCATTGTCGTAGACATTTATATATGTATATGTATATGTACAGGGTTGCCCATATTCGACGGACCCATCTGGCAA
>JAHXMU010030354.1:0-15636 GCA_019455685.1 Philornis downsi | reverse complement strand
TTTAAAAACATGGGTCCGTCGAATATGGGCAACCCTGTATATGAATAATACATATATATGAAAGTTTTCCAATATAAAGGCGTGTTATTATATGAAATGTCTCTCCAGTAGAAACACTTTCGTAAATGAAAATCATCTATGAAGAAGGTTTCTTATACGAAATGCCTTTAAAGAGATCTGTGGGATACCTTCCTATTTGAAGAGTATTGTCGAAGACACTGTCTTTTATGAGAAGCGTCTATATAGAAGTGATCATGAACACATTTTTCTATACTTGACTTGTTTGAAGAGTCTATGATGAGCCTCTTTTGTGTGAAACTGCTTAAAAAAAAGTGCATATGAAGATGTTGAAAATATCGGAAAATAGCAAAAAAAAAAAAAAAAAAAAAGTATGGCTTTGGCCGTGAGACTGTCGAATGCACCTGGATCGTTTATAATAAAATCGCTCCCATCCATTTATACCTTCACAAGAAGGAGTCTAAAAATATAACATCCAGGAGGAATCATCTAAGGTATTAAATATCTTTTGACCGAGAAAAAAGCGTCTAAAGTAAAAAGTATCTTTTGCCCAAATGTGTATGGCTGGCTGGCCGGTCAACATTGACAGTTACCTTTTTCAGCTTCACAGAAGTAAGGTCCAATGATTTCTCTTGACCAAATTGCACACCAGACTGTCACTTTGCACTTGCAAGTGGGTGCAAAGGTGATTGATGTGTCTTCTTTGTTAGATAGGCCAGCTTTGGGATCGCCCTCGTTTCTAATTTAACCCATATGCTCTTGGATTCATGTCTTTCATCCAATTTTACTGAATGTTGTACTATGCGTTAGTTCAGAGTATTTTTTGCCCTTTCTGGCTCTCAATGCACCAATGTAAAAAGACATTACTTGAAGGCGGATGGATGTCTGTTTACCCGACTCAAATTTCTGTTCTGGTTGAAACAAAAACTGGTAATAACATCCGATAACAGTTGTATATACCATTTTTGTTCACCATAGAAATCACTGTGCACCCACACTCCTACAAGTATGAATTACCACATCTGTTATAATGTCGATGGCATGTATTATGTTTGAATATTATTTATATTATTATTATTATTATTTGTATATGTTTTATATATTTATAATTATTGGCAATATTGACAGCAAATATTTTTATCAACGTAAAACTGTAGAAATATTCACGAAATCAACTAAGATGAATTTATTTGGATGCAACTAAACAAATACGAAGCGAACATAAATATTCGATTGCCGATAAAAAGAGCATTCAATCAAACTTTTTTCGCTTTGATGTGAAATTGGTAATAGTATTTTTCAACTATATTTACTAATATACTGGTTGGTTGGATTCCATTTAAAACAAATTTAGATGAAATTAAAAATGTTGGAAATATTGAGAGTAGTGAATTTTGACTGTTTATAAATGGAGGAGAGCGAATTTATTCGGAAATACTTGAAATATTGGTAAATCATACAAATATCATATTTTGGTACGTATATTACGGTTTATATTTAGTTGATATTAAGTTTTTTTTTGTGCGACCATTACGTGGAATTTGTGTGCGATAGATCTATGTAGAGGAAGTTTGATTTTGTTTTCCGCTTCCACATCGAACATGGCAACGTTTAGTCTCTGCATTGGAATGAAAGCGAATTCTCATCTTTAAACTTTTTAAGCCCGCGGCGTTTAACATGTTGTTATTTAAATTAAAACTACTTTATATAAAATTTCGGTTAAAATAGGAAGATTTCTATAACTTCATCTGGAGGAATGAAGGTATATATTCGGCGTTTGATACGCCAAAAATGTAACATTCAGAAGGAAGCATTTCAAGTACCAAGTACAGGGTGTCCATCGGGAGGGTATACTACTTTGTTTATAATTTTTGATTAAATGAAAGAGAACGGATCTTATACTGATAAATGTTTTACTTAATATCGGCAATTATGTATGGAATACAATATCAGATAAATGCCCGTATCTGTTAGCCTCACCCATACGAGCCCTTTTGAGCATATTTTCATTACATTCTCACACATTTCACGCGGTATTTCATTAATAAATAAACCTGGCTTTTTAGATATCCTCCCAAAAAGAAGTCCGAAGCAGTCAAACCAGGCGAGCGTGGAGGCTAATCAACATCACCATTTCTTGAAATAACTTGTTGTGGAAAGAGGTCTCGCAGTAAATGCATTGTAATCCTGGCTGTATGCGATGTGGCACCGTCTTGTTGATACCACATGTTAATTTTAATTGATGCAAAGCTGACTGATGAATAATTTCAAGGGTTTCCATTGCCCAGAACCGACTATTCTGTTTATTCACATATCCATTCAAATGAAAATATGCCTCGTCACTCATTATGATTTTTTTTAAGAAAATCGGAGTTGTCATGGCGAGCTGTAACATCCTATTGGCATATGTACGGCGACGTATGTAGTATTGTTGAAGAAGCTCTCGTGTCAACTGAATCTTAAATAGAAACAAATGCAAATCCGTGTGCAAGATTGTGGTCAAAGTTGTTCTTTGAAGACCAAGCTCCTGAGCACGGCGTTGACTTGAGGTTGATGGATTGTTTTGAACACTTTCTTGAGCAGCAGTAATGTTTTCAGCCGATCTTGCAGTACGTTATGGTCCATGCTTGGCCCTATCAGCTACTGACCCTCTTTCTTCGAAATCATTCAGTACACGATAAATAGTGCGTCTTGTTGGCACGTTGTTTCTCCGAAAAATTGCACGTAACTTTTTCATCGTCACAGTAATCGATGATTGATTTTGATAAAATGTTTTAACGATTAAAACACATTGGTTTATTGAATATTTTTCCATAATAAATTTGCCACGTCTCCACTTCACGACTACCAAATATGAACTGTCAATACTAATGTATACCAAAATGGCGGCTAAACAAAATAGTATACCTTCCCGACGGACACCCTGTACAAGTTGGCGCACCAATTACAAAATAATAAGAAATTCAAATAATTTTTTGTTAATCAATGTATTTCATTTATTTTTTTATTGTATGAAAAAATTCAATTTCATTTTATATAACTGATTGGTTTTGAAGACGATAGACTGTAAACGACCTCCTTGAAATCGCGATCGGCTCGATTATTGTTTTAATGAACTACTTTAATTCAGTCAAATTCTTTGGTTTCGTTTTGTACTTCTCTCGCTTGAAATAATTCTGATGCAGTCAAGTCAGGTGACCTCTTTAAATAACGGTTCCCATTGACAGTTGACAATAGCGCCATTTGTGCGCCACCCTGCATTAAAGCTGGTCCCACTCTATGTAATATTGTCAGCCCACAATTCCTATAAAAAACTAGCGGTTTATTTTCGTGTACAATCACTTAATTTATAATTGAGTGGAAACAGCATTCTGCTATAAAAAAGAGTAACCAAGTTATAAACAAAATAAAATAAATTAAAGAATCGGTTTTCAAGTATTAGAATAGTAAATAATAGGCAAATGTAAGAGTTAAGAAAAAGTCAGTATAGGAAAAACAAAATAATTAAAGCACCTCTAAATATGTTGTTGCATATTCACAGCCGATAACTTACATTCACATTCATTCCCACCATTAAGCTCATGAAGGACCGTGCAATGCGTCGCAAAGTTAAAATATCTATATATACTTATTGATTAATTGAAATAACTATTTATTTGTGGTTAAAATTATATGACTGGTTCTCTTTTTGAGATAATAATCAACATGGCCGCTAACGTCCGTTCATTATCTTGATCCAAAATGTTGAATTACAATTCCTTGTTTGCACAAAAACATGTTTGCTGGCTGACCTAAGATGATACGAGTATACTTAGTTTCGTCTTTATTAATGCAATCAAAAGATTTTGGACTTCAATAAATACTTATGAAACATCTACTAAGTATTTGAATATATTTGAGGGATGTAAATCCCACAGCCAACTTTTACGCTGACTGTGTTCTGTCAACTGTTAAACAAAGACAAATTTCTTATTTAACCAACCAATTCTTTCAAATAGATTACTCTTACCAACTGTTTTCAATAAGAAAAATTTGATAGTGGATGTTATATTGCAAATACCGTTGTAAACGTTTGCCAAAGAAACTTCCAATCTGTTTGAAATAATTTCCAATATAATTTCCGAACGTTGCTGAAAAACCAAACAAATTTTCGTATAATAAACATTTTAAAAACTACTTGGCATTTACAAAACGAATGATACTATATGTAATACCTACATATACATATATAATCTTTTCAAACTCAATTTGTTGTACGGTATTTTTGCTACCAGTAAAATCTGAGAACATATTAGTTCACTTGTAATCCATCATTGACAAGACGATATCAAACCTTTCAGCCTCCCACTGCTATTCGGTAGGCAGTAGCAAATTAATAGTTTTGCCTGGTGTATTGCTCTCTTTGCCCTTCGAATAAAAAATGACGGAAACATTGTGGAAGGGAAGATTTCTGAGGCGGGTGGTGACTGGCGATAAAAGTAGGCCACTTAGGGCAACGGCAAAAGAAATCGGACATGGTTGAATCGCGGTGAGTCGGCACAATTGATGTCAGATTGGTGGAATTAGCAGGGCCACACTTTTAATTGTAATATCAACATTTGGATAATATGAAGGAAGCAATCGCTCAGAAGCGGCCGGTTTTGGATAATAGGAGAGGAATTGTTTTCCATTAGGACAAAGCTATGCTACACAAATCGTTAATGATTCTCTAGAAGCTACGAGCGATTGATTGCGACATTCTTATGCATCCATAATAATACACCAGGTACCAAGTGATTATCACCTGTTTCTGTTTATTGCGAATAATTTTGCTGGTGAAATATTTGCCTTAAGAGGGTTCTACTGGAGAGGCATAATAGAATTGTTTTAAAAATTGTTATAGAATAAAACGGGCATTTTTGACCATAATCGGATTACTATAACTATGCTTATGACTTTATTTCAATGGGATGCAAGAACAATGGATTTATTTTTACTACACTTTATATTCGAAACTGGTTTATATCCTCGTGTTTTAAATACCGGAGGTAGGCAGGCAGCTTATGAAATATATGCATTATATCCGTTTTCATTTCCAGCACTAAATTATGACAAATTTATTGCAATTGGATATGAACTTAGGAAAATATCGATGGAATTATATAATTTTATGGGCGTGGTTTTTTTTTTTGAAAAATTTTCAAGCAAGAACGCATGTTATTGCAAGCCACCAATTTGAAGTTACAGAGGGAAATCCGATTTGTGTATATAAGGTATCACGAGATATAAGGAAATGCAATATATTTTCAATCGAAAACATAATTTTATCAAATATAATACATATATATCAAATGTCGACACTGTTACATTAGTCAATGGTCAACTTATAACAATAAAAATATTTTAACTTTACTACTAGATCTAGCAACATACTGCGAAATTTGTTCCAATTTCGAATTGTTATTGTAAGGAGACTCGAGTCTCGACTTCGTGCCTTGCCATCGGTATTTTTTTAATCTCTCGGGGATGCGGACAGACAGGGGAATCCTATGTTTATATGTCAGAGTTGCCGTTCACCTTCGCCAAGCGAAAGGCGGAAGTTCCACCGTACTCCACCGGTAAGCATACTGCATCCTTGGAATGTAGTATCAACCGTTCGATCTACCTGAGATCTCCGCACTCGAAAAATTTTCAGTTTGTACTCTATTTCTGCAGGGCGACCAATCCTGTGAAATATGGTATATAAACCACAATTTGTTAGCACTTTTCCTGCGCAACTCTCCCGATGAGTTTGGCCTGTAGCGTGTGGATCAGGAAACCCCGGGACAGAGTTTCGCCTGATCATTTTGTGTTGGACCTTTAGTGGGAGCATCACGCGGGTTTTCGGTAGAAATCAAAATCGCTGGTAGAGTCTTTGTGCTCAAATATGGACTTGCATTATACAACCGGGTGCTACAGACCCGTGGAGTAGCAGAGGTTGTAAGATAGGTCTTACCTCCACCAATGGGAATTATGTTCCATACTAGCATAATGAATTTGGTATCTTCTGCCTGAAAGAAAAGGGCTGACAATTGTTTGCCTCCAAAATCATCGGTTCCTTTTCCTAGAATATTCAAGTCCAGGGAGGCGCTGGCAATCGCATTGAATGTAAGAAAACATGTTATAATATTTATACGAAATATTATACGAAATCTGTTCATTCATATTTTTAACATTCATATAACAGCCATATAATAAAATTTTTAACGTTCATAAATATATTTAATGTTTATAAAGAAGACGAAAAATCTTCGAAGACGAAAAATCCTTGTCAAACGCAGGTAGAGCTTGCTTCAGTATTAGGAATCACTCGCCAATCCATTACCAAGCGATTGAATGCGTCGGGAATGATTCAAAAGCAAGGAATTTGGGTTCCTTATGAATTGAAGCCAAGGGACGTTGTGCGTCGCTATTTCGTCTGTGAACAACTGTTTCAGTGACAAAGAAGGAAGAGTTTTTTTCACCGTATTGTAACGGATGATGAAAATTGATTCATTACAGCAATCTAAAGAAAAGAAAGTCATGGGGCTGCCCAGTCATGCTTTTATGTCATCGCATCGGCCGAATATTCACGCTGCGAGGGTAATGTTCTGTATTTGGCGTTATTTATTACGAGCTGTTGAAACCAAGCGAAATCATCACTGGGGATCGATATCGACTTCAATTAATGCAATTGAGCCGAGCTCTGCGCGAAGAACACCCACAATACGCAGAGAGGCACGAAAAAGCATGACAACAGTTAATCTCACGTGGCCAAGTCCGTTAAGACCTACCTGGAAACGCTGAAATGGGAAGTCTTACCCCATCCGCTATTTTCTTCAGATATTGTGCCGTCCGATTATCACTTGTTCCGTTTTATGGCACACGATCTGGCTGACCAGCAGTTTCACTCATATGACGACATCAAGGAATAGCTACATTCGTGGATAGCCTCAAAAGATGAACAGTTTTCTTTTGATGGAATTCAAGCTTTGCCGGAAAGATGGGGAAAAATAATAGCTAGCGATGAATAATACTTTAAATGAACCATTTGTAAGCATATTTTCATAATAAAGTTGCATTTTTAATAAAAAAGGGAGCGAGAGCTTAGTTGCGAACCTAATATTAAATACCATATTATTATTGTTTGAATCCGAACCCAAACTTAAATTTAAAATAGTCCGAATTTTATATTCTTTCCTGTATTATGAGTATTTTCTTCTCTTTTATTATTAATCACTCAAACAGTATTCTACGATATAAACGAGTTGGTCCCCAAATCTTAGTCCCATAAGTAATCCTCAATTATTGTGTAGAGAAACAGAATCATTGGAAAAGCTGAAATACACTGTCATTTTACTCAAATATCATCAGTAATTTATTATTATGTCCCTGAAGGTGAAATATATTTGCAGACTAATAAAAACCCGAATTTAATACTTACGTGCATTGGCGTTCTCATTTCTATAAAACGTCTTGAGCAAATATCTGTCGATGTTCCAAACCCCCCATACCCGCTAAAACAATTATGCTGAAAACTGTAACAATATTTGATAAAAGTAACTGAATATATAATTTTCGTATTCAAAAATTGCTGCAAATTGCTAGTATAATTTTATCGAAATTGCGAAGAAAAAGTCAACTGAAGTAGCAATAATAGTTTTTTTACATTACCTTTAGTGTATTAGCTAAATATTCAAAATTCGTTTAGAGAAATACCTACGATTTTAATTAAATTTTGGAACATTTCATTTACCTAAATTTATCGGTAAAAATACCATAAAAACCTATATTGCTTTTGTACTTAGATGACATTATAATTTTAGATAACTTTTTGTGCGTGTATTAATATTAATTACGATCTTTCAGTGCACAAAATTTGGGGAAACATTTACCATTAGAGTAGATTTATGTAGAATATCCTTTATTCATATTTTAAAAGTGGTTCCAGTGATACACATTCGGGCAAAATTGAAAAATTGAAGAATAGTATGAAACTTGAAAATGTAACAAACACAAACAAAGAAAACAGCAAACGATATCCTCTCTTTTGCCTAAAACAGCCACATATAAAAAATTGTATAAAACTTGCTTATATGAAAACGATAAATGTGAGGACCGGTATATTTCACAAAAAGCAGATCGCATTTATTTCAAAATATACATTTAGCGTCCATGTACACCAATAAAACACATGCAAAATTTATAGGTATATCCCCGTTGTTGGCGTATCCAAAATACCCTTCAATTTACCACGAATATTGCACCAAAATTATATTACTTCAGAAGCTAAAAATTAATTTTTAATTTATGTAAAAATTACAAATAAAAGAGCTCAACTAAATTTTTTATTATTTTTTTTACCATAAAATATTATTATCTATCGGATTATCCGTTTTTCGGTTTTAAAAGTACAGTTAAATAAAACACACATAAAGCTCTGATTTCGATGAATATTTTACTTCATTATAATGCTTAGATCTTGCCATTATGCACGAAATGCAATGCCATTTAAATGACCGCCTCTGGATTGGTTACAGCAATGGATACTTTTGGCGTAGTTTTCGATCACTTTTTCGCACATTTCGGACGGTATCTCGTCGATAACTTGATGACTGTTGGTTTTCAAATGCTCCAAAAGTTTGGGAATTATCTGCGTAAACACGGTCTTTGACGTAGCCCCACAAAAAAAGTCTAACGACGTCAAATCGCATGATCTGAATGGCCAATTGATGTCGCCAAAACGTGAAATTACGCTTTTTGGACACTTCTCATGTAATAAAGCCAAAATCGGTTGTGCTGTGTGCCTCGTGGCACTTTCTTGCTGAAACCAGATATCGCCCAGTTCATTACCTATAATAGCAGACCAAAGAAGTTGGTTATCATACGGCCACAGCGCTCTGAATTGAAATTCGGATTATCCGCCACACTTTCACTAACAGAAGCGACATCTTCGTCAGTGCGGAAATTGCGATGATGACATCTGTAACATTTCCAGTCTCTTTAAATTTCGTTATAATCTTGCCAATTCCTTGCATTCCTTGACGATCATAATCACCATGCATGAAAAGTGCCCAGGTTTGGATCACCACTTCTGTAGTAAGTTTTAGATATTTTCTTCATGTTGTTAAATGATTCAGATTCGTAAAATTTACTTTTACTAAATAAATAACACTCCAGATAACAGGTATTTAACAGTTGACAACTTTGCCAAACCAGCGGTTTTGAAACCACTAAATGAATAACCCTGTATTTTGAAATGATTCTCACGAATCATTTCTGGTAACCTATAATACCGTAATTAGAGCATTACAATTAAACACATTTGTTTGTTAATTTCGAAAGTGGTCTATGTGAATTCGTATCTTAAAAGTCGAACTTACAAAGCAACTGTAAATTCGTGGGGTTATTTTTGAAAACTTTCGACATCCTTTCACAAAACATTTTTTGTTTAGTGCAAAAATTATGTGAAATTTATTAGAGCGCCAACCTTTAAATATCTCAAAACGAATTAAATGGCGCTTAGATCACTATCATAATTATTGGCACATATAGAAAGGTTGGTTTCTGACAATTTTTATGTTGAAAAGAGCCTTCATGTGTTTTTAGCGTTAAAGTGTTTATGAAGTCACTTTTTACCTTTTTATGAAAACGCTACCTTTTTTGGCATTCATTCACAGGAAAGTACCTTCATATGCATTTTCAAACACCATTTCTATGTAGAAAAGTATCCTCACAGACTCATTTCTGGGTGTATCTTTCTAAATGGTTACGAAATTGGTACGAAGTATATTTTTATAGACACTTTTCAGGAAAGGTGTTGTTGTGGACATCGTTTTATACATAGAAAGTTAGGAAGTGCAACATTTTGAATTCATTGGTTTATATTTTTGGATTACATGGTTACCTTAAAATACGTTGAATTGAATTCAATTAAATAATAACAATTTCTTTTAATTTGGCATTAGTTCGGATATTTGAAACTTGTACAATTTCAAAAGGTAAGCTAGATCAGGGGTCTACTTTAGTACGTTTAGTACATTTTACTTAATACAATAGATAATTATTCCAAATTTGTCAGGAGAATTACCTTACAATTTAGATGATTTTTCGAACATAGAATTTATCAAAGCTAATCGGCTATATTGCCATGAAACTTGTGAAACCCTATCTTGGAGAGTTCAATGATAAAATTCTCTCTCGACAAACAAAAATCCGACTGTACCAGACGTTGGTTCTACCCGTCTTGTTATATGGCGCATAATCCTGGGTTATGACGCAAGCGGATGAATCAGTACTGGAAGTTTTCAAGAGGAAAATACTCCGGAAAATATATAGACACATCATCGTTGGCGGAGAGTATCGGCGTCGCATAAACAATGAGCTGTTTGAGCCATATGCCGACGTCGACGTTGTCAAACGCATTAATACACAGCGATTGCGTTGGCTGGGTTATGTTGTGCGGATGGACGCAAATGCTTCGGCACTGAAAGTTTTCGACAACGAACTCGATGGACGGCGAAGAAGAGGGCGACCAAAATTCTATAGGAAGGACTAGGTTTTTAAAAGCTTGGCGTGACGAATTGGAGGAGAAGCGCAGAAGATCGAAGCGCTTGGAATTATTTTCTACGGGCGGCGTATAATAGATAAGGATGCCTATTCCAGTCGCCTCCTAAGAAGAAGAAGAAACTATGAAACTTGTGAAGCCCTATCTTGCCTTGGTACTTACGAGTATGTGAAATCGCTTTATAATTTTAGGCAGTACTCGTAGTACTTTAATTTTTCTTGTATGTACGATTTGATTATAGACAAAAGATTGATATTCGGAAATAAAATATATGAACAAAAAATGTAAAGTCTGAATCTTCCTTTTGTACGGCAAGTACCAGAAGAGGATTTTTTTTTTAAATTCGAATTTGGAGCAGCAGAAAAAAGTTTGAAATGCGATAAGTCATTTGTATGTCAGATGGGAAATTGACTCATAAGGTTTTACATCAATTATCATGTCTCCCTAGCATTTAGACAGACAGAAATTCCAACTAAGTACACAAAACCACTTGCTACTTTCGAAACCGGCAAAGTTTGATTATTGACTCGATTGTGTTTCTTTATTTGCTTCTCATTTGCTTTTATACTGCAGGAAAGTAAGCGTACATTCTGCATTAACAGTTAATGTATCTGTTAAAGAGCATTCCACAAAAACTATTACAAATTTCGTAAAGCAATCGACATCAAACTGAAGAAGACATTCTGTCCATCGCACTCCAAACTTAGGATATTCTTTAATAACGCAGCAATCAATCAGTGAAACTTCAATTTTATGATTCACAAATTAACCATTGGGCTGTATGAATGTATTATACGTTAACTGAATGGCAACTGCAGAAGAAACATTGTTATTTGCACAACTACTGTGGAATGGCAACTGCAGAGGAAACAGTGCTAATCGTCCCGTGGAGATGTTTCTCCAACTGCAAAAATAAATCAAATTGCAGTCATAATGGTTTTGCTGTGGTGAAACAAAATTACAGCCACTTGTTGCTGATGATTTTCTCATCTTCGCAGTGAGAGAAAACCTCATATGACAATCTATTCACAGCCAAGTAACACTACAGCAACACAATGTTGCTAATAAATAATGGATTAGACATAACATCACATCGTTTGATGTGAATGTCATTCCGTTGTACATCTTCGGCTTTGCATGAAATTATTTTTTAATAATCTAGATTAATACTCTTACAATGATCAATCATGAACTATTATTGATAATATCATAATCAATTCATAATGATCAATTATCGGCATGTTTTCTGCTGTGATGACCAGTTGCTTATGGCTATCTTCTGAATTAGATGCACAGTTTCTATATTTAAAATGGGCTTGTGTAATATTAATAAAACATGTGACGATTGTATGCATTTATAACTATCTCTCACGGGATCCTTTGAAGAAATTCGCTAAAGTGCAATTCGATGAAAAACATGAGTGTGGAAAAAATCGATTCCAACTATTTAATTTTTTTACAAATATCTTCAATCACCAACCGCAGACTCCACTGCTTCATTATTGACATATCTTTTACCTCCGAATCAATTTTTCAAGATTGGAAATAATAAATAAATCCAGCGAATAAGGTGCGTGATGAAGCAATTCGAACTTTAATTCATTAATTTGGCCGTCGCAAAGGTGGACGTGTGAACTGGAGCATTGTCTTGATGGAACAACACTTTCTTTTTTGCCAAATGCAGTCTTTTTCTCATAATTTCATCACCTAAACGCTGTAATAAATTAGGATAATGGCCATTGACGGTTTTTCCTTACTAAAGGTAATCAATAAAAATAATACAATGCGCATCTTCGCCTTCTTTGGACATGATTATCCCATTCTAGTCCACTGCTTTGACCCTTCCTTTGTCTCAGGTGCAAAGTAGTGGACCCATGTCTTATTCATGGTTATAAATCGACGCAAAAATTCGGCTTTATTGCGGTGAAACATCGGCAAACACTCTACTGAAACATTTTCAGGACGCTGTTTTTGCTCTATGGAAAGCATCCGCAATATACGATTTATCTCACTTTTTGAAATGCCTATCATTTCAGCGAGCCCACCCACTCTCAGTCGACGGTCATCCAATACCATTTTGTGGATTTTCTTAACCGTGTATGCCTTGGACACCTAAATTGGCCAACCACTACGGTGTTCGTCTTGGCAGCTCATACGATCTCGTTTAAACCCTGCTACACAATATTTTACAGTCACCAAATTAATTTTTTTCAAGCTACTGTCACTTGAATAGCACCCCGTTTAAATATTTTTCTAAGCTCGATTTTTTACAAAATAATAATTATAGCGAACTGGTAGTGCTTTTATAAATCATATTTCACGTATTTGCTGTAATCCTATAACATAAATTTTCTTTCATTTTAATGAATTAAGTACTAAAACATTAAACACAAAAAAAGTCAGAAATTTAATTTCAGTTTTTGGCTCATTTGAATAGCCCCCCCTTACAAAATTTAGATTATACATGAAAACATTAATTCTAAATTAAAGGTATTATTGTTCGCTTACATCTAATCTAAAAATAAGTACTTTTAGTTAAATTTAGTAGTGGATGCTTCCGACCTGGTTGAGAATACATTCATATATTCTGTTCGGTAAAGAATCATACAGTTTTTAGATTAGGTCCAGCGAAATACACGCCCAGGTCTGTTTAATTTCATTAATGAGTTTACTTTTGCTTTAATATTGCTTGCCCGATTCGTACACCTTGCGTACTAGCCATTCCCAGACGTTTTCAATAATGCTTAAGTCTGGAGAGTAAGGCGGCCAATTCATAACCTCAACATTTTGGCTTTCAACCCATGATTTGATGACTGTTGCTATGGGGATTTGCGCGTTGTCATGCTGGAATTTCCATTCCAAGTCTCCGAAAACATTTTTAACTTCAGGAAAAGCTTTTTACAGCACGGCTTTATATGAAATCGCATTCATTTTTGCAGAGTGAAACTTGAGCTCTATTGTGCCATAAGAGATCGCACCCCATATCATAACTACACCTTCCCGGCTGCGTAATCGATTGAGTAGGTGTTCCTCTTTTCGAAGATCGTGAAAGTAGTAATTATATCCATCAGTACCCTCTAAATAAAATTTTTTTTCGTCAGATAATATAATTCTGTTCCACTCTCTAATCCACGTCATAGTCATACGACAACAATTAAAGCGACGTTCCTTACGGAGATTGTCTAGCGGTGGTTTCATTTTAAGTTTCAAGCATTGCAAGTGTGCTGCTTTGAAATAACTCTTTTTACCGTTGATACACTTGCACTAAAGCCAGCTTTTTCCTTGATTTTGACAGCAGAGTCGTGTGAATTTGAGGCATATCTCAGAATAACCCTCTTGTCGGCTATGTCACGTAAATATGTCGATATAATTTTGCGACTTCTATTAGTTTTTCTGGCTATTTGATAAATAGAAAGTCCACACTCCTTGTAGGTTTTAATTTTAGATCTTTCCTTGACACTCAAGGATTAAGCTCGGCCCATTTTACTTAAAATCTATTGTTTTATATTTAATTGTACACAATTACTGTAATCCGATCTGATTTATGATGATCTGCAAAAGACTTTCACACTTAAACTGATTACCGCGTGAGGGGTGAGGGTATTCAAGTGAGCGGCAGTGTATACATCAGGTTGGTTAGTTTTGGGATCGCCGTAGTATATAAGGCTGCAAACCAGGCGGGGTTTGGTGCCTTCGACTCTGTTAAACTAATTGGTTTCAAAACCCACTTGAAAGTAGTTCCGGTCCTGTAGAGTGACTGAATTCATTAAATATTCAAAATATTTAGTTTTCTGCAACTCATTAATTAATGAAAAGAACGTAGAAACTGCAATTAAATAGTGAGAAATAGGGAAAAATATATTTATTCAATAGTTAACTTAAATTCTAAATATTTCATACTGCAACTGTATTCATTAGTAGTAATAATTTAATGCTTAGTTATTAAACCTGATATAAATTTCAATGTGCAAAATTTTCGTTCTAAAATCAACATCAAAAATTTTTTATCTTTATCCCAAAGAATGAACATGTAACGTGTTGGCAAGAAAGCAATTGTGCTTTTTCTTGTTCAAATTAGATTTCAAATTTTTTTATTAAAGTGAATGATTTTGACCTACATTGTAAATGCCATTTTATATACTCCACCTACCTGCATTTTGCCCATTCTGTTGATCTGTAATTCTGGGTGAAATCTGAAAAAATCGATCGCTTAAACATGCTCGTTGTGGTATCTCCCATACAAATTACTTAGTTAGCCCAAATATTCATAGGCTTATATTTTCCACCTGATTACTATAAATTCAGTCAAATTTAAGGGTTTACTAAGATAGAGCCACACTTCTTCTGGTACCTCCCATATAAACTGATCAATTTATGGAAATTTAATTTTTCTTCTGTAAACACTAATTCGTAAGCCTCAATAACTTAAATTTTTGTTGTTTATATTAAGTTGCAATGTTTGACACAATTTGAAAAACTCCATCAAATAACTACGCGTTTTCGATACTTTCCACACCAATTATCTACTTTAGCCAATAAGTTTCTAGATTCAATTGTACTAAATTCAGAACAACTGCATCTGCATCAGTTTTGCAAATGAAAATGGTTTGTGTTGCGGTACGCGTTAGGTTATCTCACATGCAAATTTGTCAAAGACATGAAGTTATAATTAAGTTATAATAGTTAAGTTTTTCTTCTTCTACTTAGGTGGCGAATACAAAAGACATCCCTATCTATTAAACGCCGCACGTAGAAAATAACTTTAAGCGGTTCGGTCTTCTGCGCTTCTTCTAAAATTAATCACCCCAAGTTAGGAGTTTTGGTCGCTCTCTTCTGCGCCGTCCATCGAGTTCGCTGTCAAAAACTTTTCGTGCTGGAGCATTTGGGCCCATCCGCAAAACATGACCCAACTAACGCAATCGTTGTATATTGATGCGCTGGGTCATGTCAACGTCGGCATATAGCTCATACAGCTCATTGTTCATGCGACGCCGACAGTCTCTGTTAACAATGATGGTTCCATATATTTTCGGGTGCATTTTCCTCTTGAAGAC
>JAHXMU010030352.1:0-27391 GCA_019455685.1 Philornis downsi | reverse complement strand
TGAGTAGGAGGGGGTGTGTGTGAGGGTGTGTGTTCCTGTGTCTCTGCATCCGTATCTGTTAATTTATATCTATAGTGGAGTGATTATATTCCCTAAGTAGTAGCTCTGTGTGCTGCATGTGATAATTTACAATTAGTTTGTTAGTTAGTATTCCCAGTCATTATTACAACTCCTTCAAACCCTTTAAGGTTGGCAGGTAATGCCACGCATATACGTATACATATATATATACTTAGCTCATATGTAATAGATTTACACACACGTTCACACGCCATAACTCACCGTAGTAAAGATATGAATTGGAAAGTCATACTTAGTTTATCTTTTGTTTTTGGGTGTGTATTGTGTACGTGTGTGTGTATGTTTGTACACCCACTATCTGTCATATTTTGCCAAGGACATCGAAAAAAAGTTATCATGTATGCCTCTAAGGACAATGAAGAGCACGAGACTAGTGTTTTAATTTTAATTTTGTGGTAATTTATTTGCTAACAAATTAAGGCTTATGGAATATTTATAAATTAATACTACGTGTATTAATTATGCAAAGACTTTTTACTGGCATATTAATCGATTTTATTGTAATTTGTATTGCGCTTCTTTGATATTATCAAAGTCCTTCTAACTAGCAATTAGTTACGACGACAGTACTTTAGGTCGACATTGCTTTAGTGAAGCTAAATGTAAAGTATGACAATTTAGGTTGTTGAACGTAGCTAATGCTTCCCATGAATTGAATTAAAAATTATTTTTTTTTTAAAGTACAGTAAATTATGAATTATAAATTATGAATTGAATTGAATTTTGGGAAAGTTGAACTGAATTGCTTTTAATTAAATTGTATTGTTTCGAATTAAAATTGCTTTATATCAAATTACACTGATTTGAGTTGAATTACATAGAATTGCTTGTATCAAACAGTTTGTAAATATTGTAAATTGTAAAAATTAACTATTTATTTGTAACTATAAAAACCGCTATTTTGTTACGCCCATATGGCAACCCAGCGGGGCACGGACGTCTCCTGGTTAAAATCAGCGAGATAACTGTTCTCCTTTTTTCGCCAGCCGCTCTCAACATACGAATAAAACCTGAAATAATGCTAGGTTAACCGTTACATTTTCCTCTCCCCCATTACGAAACCCACTCGTAAGTACTCACATTCCGCTAAGAACCTAAGTTCTTCCACAAAACCTCCAATCTCTCTCACGGATCCTAAGTTCCAAATTAAATCTTCAGACCAAATTTGATAGATTTACACTCTAGCATTTGCATTTTACACAGGTTATTGACAAAAAAGAACTTTGTAACAGCCTTTACACAATGTGCGGCGATCGCCAATATAATTGAGCTGATCTCGAATTTTTTAAATGAAAACAATGCATTGAGCGTTGCCAATAATTTTTAAAATGCTTCATTTAGCTCTGGGAAATGTAAAAATTTCGAAAATTTGAAAATCGCAAATATTACACGAAAGCATCCACACTTCGTGGAATATATTCAATTTTTCCAGACGTATTGTTCTAGGAGGCTAAGGCGTCATCACCAATAAGTTATCTCATCAAAAAGTATATGCATCTGATGGAGGTGGCCAGATTCAAAACATGTTCCTGCAAAATGTTTTTCCAAATTCTGCTTGTAACCCACCAAACCATTAAAATTTTTCGGATTATTTACTTTAATCTCATAAGTATGAACAAAAATTCAATTATATAAATATGACAATCATAATAAAATTAGCAACGAAACTGTTGCATAGCAGACAGCAGTGAAGATCAAAGTTCAAAATTATTATAGTCTCCACTTCTCAACACTTTCAAATCTTTTGCATATTTACATGTAAGAAAGAAAGGGCACATTAAGGAAACAAGAAACTTCTCGTAATGGGTGATAAATTAGTAATTAAGAAAAGTTACTTATGGCTGGTAGGTGGGCGTCTGTTCGAGGCTATAATCAATCCAATCAGATGTGGCCTCGTCTAGATCTGAAGCGTTCACACACACTGCTGTCGCTTTCAAGACACAATGTTTTATTACTTGTATCCGTCATGACGGGACACTGTCTGATAGGAAGGCATGCAATAAGACTGAAGGTTGCGACTAGTGACATCTGCCGGAGCTGTAGGGATGAAGAGAGGGAGGAGTCTATAGAACACCTTCTCTGCAATTGCCGCGCCTGGGCGGGCAGGCGAGAATCAACATTTGGTTCTTATTTCTTTAGCGACCTGCGAAAACTGGGCGACATAGATATTGTCCGACTTAAGAGCTTCTTGAGGGGCTCAGGATGGTCCAACGGGAAAAACTAGGAACATTCATATCTCTAGTTTTCGTGGTATCATAATGGACTATACAGTCTAAGTGAATCTGTTTATTCATACTGCCACATTGATCTAACCTACTGATGAGTTATTCCACCAATAACAAAATGTGTCCAATATAGGGGTTTAGGCTCAACACCCTTTCTAACAACATGTTTCAAATTATTCAAACAATAACCAAATAAATTAAATTCGGCAGATTAGTTAGCATACCATGCTGAGAAACATTGACAGCATAACATGCTGTCTCCTTCTCATAGGCGTAAAAAAAAATACTAAATTAAAAATCACTGATGAGATTCTTGCACACAAAACAGTTTTTGGCTTTTGCTTGATGGCAGTTTTTTTATTAACGTAGAAATTTACGGTATTTTAGAATTCAAAAAAAAGTGGTGTCACACCGACACTATCCGTAGTATGATAATTCGAAGACTAATATTTTCAGTTTATGGTCCATCTGTCCACTACCTTATTCGAAAGCCACTTTTGTTAAGACTCTCTCTTTAAATCTAGCTGAATGATTGTACAATTATATCCGTCTATTACGCCTATTACACCTGTCCTATTGCTCGCCTATCTGAAGTAATTTCTAAACTATTTTAATTACAATATGTGTTGTGCAGTCATATCCATTATAATGTATGTACTGCACTCTGTGTATCACAAATCTGACACTAAGCGTATGTGAAACTAATACCAAATATAACAAATACATCCTACGTATATTGAACGACGTGATAGTGGTTCAATAGCCTTAAGAACACATAAAAACATGATGAGAATATAAAAATGTATGTGCAATGAATTTTTATAAATGGCAACAATTTGTTAAATTTACTAATTTACTAACTATGAAGAAGAAATATGAATATGAAGAACTTGCATTTTGAAATTTTCTGTATCTCCTGTTCTGCTATTGAGAAAGGTTTGGTAAAATTATTGGTTCACGTAATTAAAATTAACAGAAAACAAAGTAGACAAGTTTGCGTAAAAGTGAAATTTGTTGTTTTCAGAATTACTATAAGACACCCTGAAACTTTAGCCAAATCTTAACCAATAAATCGAAATAAGTTGACAGACGCAAAGTTGAACGGGAGCCATAAATCCAGCCAGATCTAATCTTGTGTAACCACAAGCATGGATTGGGGCTCATATTTATATGGACGATATACAAACTCATTGACAGATAAGTGAGCAATTGAAAACTAGATTACTCCCATGCATATAATATGGAATAATCTTGTTTCAGTGTAAAATTTTGTTCTTTTCGGGAATATACCTAGTTATTATCATATAGACGGGTGTGTCAAAATAGACTTCTTCATATATAGCTATGTACCTATAATTCCAAAATTCACAAATATTTATTGAAGGTTTATTAAAATAATTTCATAGCTAAAGTTTTCTTCAAATCTTTAATAAATTTATATGAATATGGTCCATAATTCGGGCTATTCATTTTTCGGTTTCAAAAGCAAAACTAAATTAAACTCACATAAAACAATAATTTCGATGAACCTTTTATTTCGTTATAATGCTTGGCTTGGCAGGGCCCATTATGTAAGAAATAAAATTTCATCTAAATGACCGCCTCTGGATTGTTTGCTGCAGTTGATCATTTTGGAGTAGTTTTCGACAACTTTCTGGCACATTTCTAGTAGTATCCCGGCGATAACTTGACGGATGTGGGTTTTCAAATGTTCCAACGTTAGGGAATTACCGGCACAAATACACAGTTTTTGACGTAGCAACACCAAAAAAAAGTATAACGGCGTCAAATCACATGATCTTGGTGGCCAACTGACGTCAGCAAAACGTGAAATTACCTTGCAAAAAATTAAATGAAATGAAATTACCTTAACAAAATCAGTCGCGTTGAGTGGCTCGTGCCAACGTCTTGCTGCAATCACATATCGTCCAGTCCATAATCTTTAATTTCAGACCAAAAGAAGTTGGTTATCATACGGCCATAGGGCTTTGAATTAGAACTGACGGCCCAATGACATCTACAGACCATAACACACACCAAACAGTTCTTCGGAAAGAAAATCTCATCAACGGTGAATATTATATTAGTTATACTAGCAGCATTTAAGTGGTGAAATTACGGAAAAAGGATGGATTTTGAGAAAAACAAAGTGTTGTTTTATCAAGACAATGCACTATTACGATAGCCAAAATTAATGAATATAAGTCCGAATTGATTCATCACACACCTTATTCGCCAGATTTAGCAACCTCGGACTATTTTGTATTTCCAAACTTTGAAATGAAAAAACTTTGATTTGAAAAAAAAGAAGAGTTGGAGTCGGAGATTGAAAGCTATTTTAATGAGTTTGACAGTACTATAAACAGAGTATAGAAGCCAAGGAATGTTGCTGGAAAAATGTACCAAGCTAAAGGAAGATCATGTTGAAAAATAAAGAAAATATCTCCTAAATTTTTTGTGTCTTCTTTGTTAGGCCGGCCAGTCTTGGGACCACCCTCGTAGTTGTTGTTGCAACTGCTAAAGCAATCAATAAATATATTATTAATACTTCAATGAATGCTAGAAATGTTAAAGATTACAAGCTCTTAAAAAGAAATATTTACATATATCAATAATTAAAAAGTTTTTATTACAAAATATTGCTTTATTACATATTTCAAGAATTTAAACTTTAAATTCCTTAATAAGACCATGACACAAAAACTTATGAAATACTGTGAAAACACTGAACCGGTAAGATTATACTGGCGTATGAAATAGCCATTGACGGAACTTAAATATAAATATTATATAATTTGCCTATACAAAAGAGAATTTCAATTGAAATAGTATATGAATTTTGTCTACTCTATGTTGCAAATAGTTCATAACATTTCCTTTCTACAGCTACTTCATAACTTTGCTCAATTCCTCAGGATATTGAGAGAGATATACACATTCACTGATATATTTACATTGCTCTATGTATTGGTATTTGCAGAACTATTCTTTTTGTAGTGTCCTACTAAGCGTTTTTTTTTTTCAGTACGTCTGGTTGTGTGTGTGTGTGTGTAGCAAGTACTACAAAATTGTCAATACAACAGGAAGCTTTAACTCCTGCTGCCGTATATCCATTACCTTCGCTTTTGTGTCTATGTATGCGTGTGTAGTACATCCTGGCCAACTTTAACATAACTGTCGATTGAATGAATATCTTTAGTTGGGTCTTACAATAGCTTTTGTTGCTGCCAGTAATACCAATACTAGTTATGTATGCCACAAACTACTATACACATGCAAAGGTATATAATATGGATTATAGTCTACTATAGACATCACAATGGGTCGTAGGACGGAGGCGGGGTGTCTTTATATGGCCGCTCCACTCTAGTGGTTTTCCGTTTTCTACTTTCCTGAATTTGCTTCAAATCGAATTGTCACACACAGTATAAATTATGCTGAAAATGTTTTACATAAAATCAATAAATGTGAAAAGAGCTGTACGAGTATGGACTAGTAGTAACATGTAATGCAACATGCTTTAAGGCTGTTAAAGTACAGAACGAGAGGTGCTGTAGTTTGAGGGCCTTGCACGAATAAATATCCTGAAATTTAAAGAGAATTTTCAGCTCAGATTAGGCATATGTACATAGGTGAGATAGTATAACCTGCAGCTATTTGTAAACGAGACTTGATTTAGATACTTAATTTGCAGAATTTTCTTAGAACAAGATAAAATAGTTCTACTATTGAGAATCCTTCTAAATAGCTGGAGAGAAGTTATGACAGATTGTTTTCTTAAAGAGAAAAGTTTTAAAGTTAAGAAGAAATATTGGAAAAATGAACTAAACACTTAAACCGCCAGCATTTTGTCTGTGAAATTTTTAAGAGAATGCAATTTGCCACCGTCCATTACAGAGGTAAATGTGTATCAATGAATAGACTCATGATTAGTTTTAATTTAGCCAATAACTAGGGGGCAATGGCCTCATCTGAGGTAAAGATCTAACGTGATTCGGGACCTACTATATCACCAAGGCCAGCATGACAATGAGACAGAGAGAGAAGCGGATTACGCATATGTATTTAGGTGAGATAGGAGAGATAGTATAACTTGGTGCTATTTGTAAACGAGACTTGATTTAGATACTTAATTTGTAGAATTTTCTTAGAACAAGATAAAATAGTTCTACTATTGAGAATTCTTCTAAATAGCTGGAGAGAAGTTATGACAGATTGTTTTCTTAAAGAGAAAAGTTTTGAAGTTAAGAAGAAATATTGGAAAAATTAACTAAACACTTAAACCGCAACATTTTCTGTATGAAATTTTTAAGAGAATACAAGTTGCCATCGTCCATTACATAGGTAAATGGGTATCAATGAATAGAATGAATGGTTAGTTTTAATTTAGCCAATAACGAGGGGGAGATGACCTTATCTGAGGTAAAGATCTAACGTGATTCGGGACCTACTATATCACCAAGGCCAGCATGACAATGAGACAGAGAGAGAAGCGGATTACGCATATGTATTTAGGTGAGATAGGAGAGATAGTATAACTTGGTGCTATTTGTAAACGAGACTTGATTTAGATACTTAATTTGTAGAATTTTCTTAGAACAAGATAAAATAGTTCTACTATTGAGAATTCTTCTAAATAGCTGGAGAGAAGTTATGACAGATTGTTTTCTTAAAGAGAAAAGTTTTGAAGTTAAGAAGAAATATTGGAAAAATTAACTAAACACTTAAACCGCAACATTTTCTGTATGAAATTTTTAAGAGAATACAAGTTGCCATCGTCCATTACATAGGTAAATGGGTATCAATGAATAGAATGAATGGTTAGTTTTAATTTAGCCAATAACGAGGGGGAGATGACCTTATCTGAGGTAAAGATCTAACGTGATTCGGGACCTACTATATCACCAAGGCCAGCATGACAATGAGACAGAGGGAGATGCAGATTACGCATATGTAGTTAGGTGAGATAGTATAACTTGGTGCTATTTGTAAACGAGACTTGATGTAGATACGACATTTGTGGAACTTTCTTAGAATAAGATAAAATAGTAACGTGATTCGGGATAAAATAAATAGATAAAATAGTAACTACAATATCACCAAGGCCGTCATGACATAATTTTCATGATTATTACCGATCGCTACGTAGATAATTGTTAAGAAAATTTTATTTTCTAAAGGGTGCAACATTTGTACAACATTCTCAAAAATTTGCGTTGGGAGAGAGTAAACAAATTGTCAATTTGTCTTGTTTTTGTTTTTTTGTTTTTTTGTAGGGGATGCAAATAAGTCTTGGATATTTTACAAAGGAAGGTTGAAATTGTCAGATTACTGGCAATACTGCAAAAGTGAAATAATAGTGATTTAACATCAACGTTACTTATTTTTTATACGAAAATAACGTGTTTTTAGTTAAATATGGGGAAACCTTTGATTAACTTCTTTAATTTGAAGATATCTGCAGCTGAGGCACATTGAATGCTTATACAAGCATAAGACGAGGCTGCTTTAACTGGGAGCAGCTGTTTTGAGTGGTTCTTTTGGAAGTTTAAGGATGGCCGAAGACGTGTAACTTAGCGGAAGACTGAAAGTGCCCTAAATGCTTCATATTAGATTCATTATGGAAGAAATATTCATACCAAATGCAAAAAGTGCTTTAAAAAGGAAATATTACGTCGTTTAAAATCATTGGAGAAGAAAGAAATTGAGTTCCATATAAACTGACGCCACGAATTATTGAACGTCGATGTTCCACATGTAAAATGCTGAATGTCAGGCAGAAGTAAAAGGAAATATTTTGAATCACACAGTCACTGGTGATGACAATAATACAACACAATAACCCAAAGAAGTATAAAGCATGGGCACCACATGTCAACTTCGGCAGACAAGTCGCATATTTACGAAAAAAACTCATGCTGTCTATTTGGTGGGATCAACTTGGTATCGTGTGTTATGAGTTGCTTAAACCGAAAAAAAACTATTACTGCGCTCACTACCGAACACAATTGAAGAGATTGAATAAAATACCAGCAGAAAATCGCTCCCAGTACGAGGGGATCTCTAGCCGATCTGACGTATAGATAGTGCCAGTTTTTTTGAAAAAAAAACACCTTTCTATACGATAGTAAAATATTAGAGTTGAAACGAGGCTGTATGAGCTGTCAAAGCGAGCACCGTATTGGTCGACCTCGCCAGACACGGTTAAGAAAATCCGGAAAATGGTATTGGATAATCGTCGTTTGAAGTTGCGTGAGTTAGCTGAAATGATAGGCATTTCAAAAAGTGATATACGCCGTATACTGATCAAAGATTTAAAGATGAGAAAGCTGTGCGCAAGATGGATGCCGCATTTGCTTCCAATAAAGCAAAAACAGCGTCTTGAAAATAATTTAGTGGAATGTTTGGCGATGTTTCACCGCAAAAAAACCCGAATTATTGTATCGATTTATAACCATGGATGAGACATGAGTCCACATTCTTCTTCACACATGAGACAAAGGAGCAGTCAAAGCAGTGGATTGGAATAAGAGAATCGTGCCTATAGAATGCAGAGACGGTTCCATCTGCAGACAAGCTTGTGGGGTCTGTTTTTCTTTTTCTTTTTGATGCGCTGGGTTTACTTTTATTGATTATTTTCTGGAAGCAAAGACCATCAGCGGATAATATCAAGCTAATTTATTGCAGCGTTTAGGTGACGAAATTATGGAGAAAAGGATGAAATTATGGTGAAAAGGAAAGTATTGTTTCATCAAGACATTGTTCAAGTTCTAGTTCTTACATTCACTATTATGTTAGCCAAAATTGACGAATTAAAGTTTGAATTTCTCCTTCGCGAATCTTATTCGCCAATTTAATTTCCTCGGACTATTTTCCATTTCTAGACTTGAGAAAATGGCTCGATGGTAAAAGATTTGCCAACAATGAAGGGATGGAGTCTGCGGTTGATGGATATTTGAAGGAGTTTCACAGTTCTTACTATAAACAAGGTACAAAAACTATTGAGTATCACTGGAAAAAGTGTATCGAACTAAAATGAGGTTATTTCAAAAAATAACGAACTTTTCGTGTCTTCTTTGCTGGATTTGCGACCGCTCTCGTGCTACTCAATACGCCACAAAACTAAATTTTTTCATGACAATGTTCATCCTGATGTTACGGCGGCAAACAAAACCCACTTAGAAATTCTCAGTAGAAAATTTCTAACCAATCTTCCATATTCGCCAGATATTGCCCCATCTGATTATCATTTGTTTCGATCGGTGACACATGGTCGGTCTAAACCACACTTCACACGACAAAAAGTAACCAAAAATGGGTCAGTTCCTGGTTAGTTTCAAAAGATGAGGCTTTATTTCGAAGCCAGGAAGATCACAAAAAAACAGTAGTTAGCGGCGGATAATGTTTGAATAATACATAACGTTTTCACAAAAAATTGAACAATTTTTGCCAAAAAAAAAAAAAAAGAAAAACACAAAGAACGTTTGAGACTTATTTGTACTCCCAATGCATAGTAAATTATCATTTCGAAAACCAGTGATATCACTGATTGTCTACCAAAAGATTTCAATGGCTCCTGTTTCCCTGAGAAAACAATAAACTGGAGCAGAATAGTCATTTCACTTTATCAACTATATTATGTAAAATAAAATTTGAATTAAATTCAAATATTCAAATAAACGACAAACATGTATAAAGTAGATATTAATGTTAGTGTGGTTTATCGTTGTACGTGCATAAATTGCTCACAAGATTATTTAAGTTTCACTTATCAAATATTGCGTTATCGAATATTGCATTATACATATATATTAACTCAATGGTAGCAATATCGTATACGTTCTTAGAGATAAGATTGCCAAATTCACTATGCGTTAGTAGGTCAATTCACCCAACTCAGTGCTTGCTTATGTCGATTTACATTTGGAGTAAATTTGGTTATGAAAAACTGAAATGGATTGCATTGAGAATGCAAGATAATCAGTTATATTATAAATTAAATGTAAGTACAAGCTTATTGGCTGCATAGCCAGCAATAATAACTATTATTTTATTAAGATTAGCATATAATGGCATAGAGAATAGAGAGAAACACTGATTAATATAATGATTAATCTGGTTAAGCATTGATTATGCAATAATGAATTAACAATAAGAGTCCAATTTATCTGAGAACTTATATATAGAAGGATTAGTAATAGGAAATCAATTATTTTTGCATGGCGTTTAAAGCTTCGTTTGCCAAAATTAGAGTGATCCAATTTAGGTATCATTTTGTTAGATAACTTGTTGCCATCTTGTAGAATACCATTATGCCTTTCTTATAGAAGCCCTCGTAGATTTTCACGAGTTTCCCTTGAGGCGAACTCACCACCACCGAAATTATTAGCCGGATAAAGCAACAGCTGACAATCGTTTGAATTCAAGATTCTAACTGTAAAGTGAACGCATGAGAACCTCCCAACCAAACTCCCGGGGCTTCTAACCAGTCACCATCGATGTGTGTAGCCTGAAATTTCCTTGATGGAATACAATTCGTCTTCTATTGGTTAAAGCTGGTCACTTCTGGGTGATTGATTTTTTCAGAGATTCCAATTGTTGACAATGCAGATCACAGTTAGTTAGCAGTTAGCAGTTAGTTAAGTTTACCAGTTTGTAGTAGATTATTTTCTGACAATTCCACCTAACACACGGCACAATCTTCCTGACCGTCAATCGAGGATTGGCCACCATTTCTGTTAGCTCTCCTCAATTGCCATCCCTCCCCATGAACGTTTTCGCTTGACGTGATGTTGTCAGTGATCCAATTTTTAAAATCGGTCGCCGAAAGCTACAAAATTGGGTCGATTTTAATTCAGTAACGATTCGCGGATGGAAATTCGTCCTATGTGGCATCCATATGAGCTTCTTCAGACACAGCCTTGTTCAAGTGGTTCAAAATAATTTCTTTTTTTGTGCAGTGCGTCGTAGCTCCTGGGCAATCGAAAGAGTGTCCTCGTGATGATCGGACTTGACGATTTTCATTATTCCATCCACTTTTGCGTGGACAATTGGCTTTCTAGAGAGTGGCGCACTTTTTATATCAAAATTACCGCAATAAAATCGACGAAACCAAAATTGTGTATGATTATATTTTAAACGCTATTAGGACCATAAACGTATTTACACTTTCAGCCGGCTCGCTTGCGTTTAAACTTTATCAAAGGAAAATTGTAAATCGCGTCGTATTTTCTATTGGGTAGTATCCATTTTTGGCGTGTGCTTAAAAAATATTGAATCAAACAATAACAAAATCTGAGTCTGTGTGGTTTTTTGACTTCGAAATCTTATATTTCTAACGCAAGTTAGCTTGAGCCGGTTGCAGTTATATACGGTGGCGCATAAGCAACGTTAACGTTTGATCAGTGAATATATTTTTGGTTAAGTCTTTTTTTCGTCTCTTTACAGAATTAACTAAATAATACTTGGGAAATTTATGATGGAAAGGCTCAGCACAGAACAAAGAACCAAAGTTGCTCAATTTTACTTTGAAAGTTAGCATTCGGTTATTCAGATCATATCGAAATTTCTTTCATGTTCGAAATGCTCCTAGCGCTACAACAATTTACCGATTTGTTCAGCGTTTTGGCCAACAAGGGACATTCTGTGATCTTCGACGTGCTGGAAGACTTCGTGCAGTTCGAAATTGCTCGAGTGCAAGCAAGTATTGAGAAAAACCCCAAAAATTCCACCAGGAGACGTTCTCAGCAGTTAAAGCTGTCTAGGCGGTCGTTGCAAAGAATTTTACACATGTTATATCTTTTCCCATATAAGATGTAATTGGTTCACAAGTTAAAACCAATTGATGCACAAGAACGCATTCAATATAGTCACCGTTACGTTACTTATGCGTCACCCTTTACAATGCGAGATATATAATAGATTACTATATTCATTTATTGGAACATTAATTGATTATTTAATTATAGTGTAAACAAGAATATATACCAAATTAGCTGCGAAGTCAAATGTAGATCTTCAGATTGGAAATGTATTTGGTTCAAGTCGACAGTCGATTCGATAGTCATCCACGAATATGAAGCTTTTCGGACTCCGTGACAAGTCCATCTTCAAATCCCTTTGTATTTGGATCGTTGCTGTTAGTACATCAGCTGTATATAAGTCAACTTATAAGCAGATTGTGCATACATATATAAGATAGACATCATTCAAAAATGTCAAGCTTTTGGTCCATTGACCTTTTCCCTTTACACCAACCAACAGTGAGAAAGAAGGACTGGTTTTTTCTCACAGATTCCCGTTTTCCTCATGGAATTCCCAAAGCTTTTGTTTTTATCTTTAACTTTAACTTATGATCTATAGACGCCGGCTAATGACAATGAATTAATAGAGTGTTTTTGTTTTCATAGTTGCCCTCTTAATGATAATTTCTTTATAGTGTGCTGAAGAATGTACACCAAGTTAGCTGAGAGCTCAACTAAGCATTTCCTAACTGAAAACGTTTTTATATATTTTGTTGGAGTAAATTTTTTTTGCAGTTGTTACTATGCTTTATACTATACCAACTTAACTCATTTTTCTAGCCTAAAACCATATTTTACTGCTATTATTGACCAATCGTATCCACATATTGCAACTTTATAACGTCAGCCTCAGCTTGAAAATATCGCTTTCATCATCCAGCCTGAGCAACGTTTTCTCATTGAAACTATTAATAAAAAAATGAGAAGTGTTGAAGAATAGTGCAATATCATTTCATATTTCCCTTCCAGAAATCACAACATTGCTACTTTTGTCGAAGTTAAATATTGTTTTCATTATCAGGACAAATTCAGGCCACGCACACGCTGATAGTCCTGTCTATGGCGAATCACATTGCTGGTGGAAAATTAGACTTAAGAGAAGCTTGTGGAAATCAATTGTCCCAGTTTTTTGCAAGTATGGTCGACAGTTTCTAAGGGAAAGGCGTAATGGAATTAAAATTATCAACATCATGCAAGCATAATGAATTTCTTTTTACTTCACCTAATATGAATGCATAGAATCCTTTTATGATGTAAAAGAAGTCATTTCGACCCAGTCGAAACTCATGGGTTTTGTGCAAATTTGAGCATGTTCATTTGATAAATTGCAACTTACTCTCAGTAAAATTATAAGTATTTTGTTTAAACACTCGATTGTGTTGTTTTCGGTAACATTCTGTGTAAAGAATTTATATCACAAGTGGGGAATTGCCATCGTAAGTGAACAAACATTTTAGCTTATTTTACATAGGTATACTCGAAAAAATGACTAAACTGGAGTTAAGGCAAAATCTAGTTCATTCTTTATTGTTGTTGTCCTTTTCTGGAGATTTGCTTATGTTCAGCCTCCAACCCAAAATTCAGTAAAATTCACAAATTTTCAAAGCAGCGATTTTTGAAAATTACGTGATATCACCAAATAATGATAAAAGCTTCAATATGTTTTTATTTTAATACAATATAAATGTTTATATCCTCAAGACGCACATTGCAGTCCAAAGGTGATTTCAAAATTCTGTATATTTCGAAAGTTATAACAAATTTGCATAATAGCGATTTTTGAAAAATTACGTGATATCTCCAAATATTGATATACATTGAATATGTTTTTACTTTAATACAATATAAATGTTTACATCCTTAAGACGCATATTACACTCCAAGAGTGATTTAAAAATTCTGTATATTTCGAAAGTTATAACAATTTTTCAAAACAGCGATTTTTGAAAAATTGCATGATATCACCAAATAATGATAAAAGCTTGAGTATGTTTTTACTTTAATACAATATAAATGTTTATATCCTCAAGAATCATATTGCAGATCAAAAGTGATTTCAAAATTCTGTATATTTCGAAGTGATAACAAATTTGCATAATAGCGATTTTTGAAAAATTACGTGATATCTCCAAATAATGGTATAAGCTTGAATATGTTTTTTACTTCTTTAATTTATATCTTTAAAAGGTATATTTCACTCCAAGAGTGATTTCAAAAGTTACAAAAAATTTTATTAATAGCGATTTTTGAAAAACACTCAACATCCCAAAACAATGAATTGGAATCGTTTTTTCTGATAGGCGCAGATATGGGTTATTCATTTAATAGCGATTTTTGAAAAACCCCCAACATCCCAAAACAATGAATTGAAATCGTTTTTTCTGATTGGCACAGATATGGGTTATCCAGTGGCTTCAAAACTGCCGGTCTGCCAACGCTGTCAGCTGTTAAATCACTGTCATCTGAAGTGTTATTTACTTAGTGAAAGATTTGGCATTTATAGCTGTGGATCGTTTAATAGCCTAAAAACGCACATTTACCATTTATAAATGTGGATCGTTTAATAACCGAAGAATGCGTAAAAATAGCTAAAACTTACTACAAAAGTGGTGATTCAAACGTGGGCAGTTTTCGTGCCACGATTGTGGTCGTTATAATCGCCCTATTAATGTGCAAAAAATTGGCGAGATTATAAAGAAATTTGAAGAGACTGGAAACGTCACAAATGTGGTCAGATCTGGTTATCATCGCAATGTACGCACTGCCAAAGGTATTGCTTCTGTTAGTGAAAGTGTGGCGGATAATTCGAATTTGTCGATTCCACGACGTTCTTGGCAATTGGACCCATCTTACGGTTCAATGCTGATTTTAATTTCTTAGGTAAACAAGAAAAATTATCGTATAAGCAGGTCGTAGAACCCATAAATGATTGTAGAGAAGCCATTGCGCCCTGAATGACACCTCCAGACCATAACACGCCACAAACAGTCACTTCTTCCGGATGCAATGGCTGTATGATAACCGACTTTTTTTAGCCTGCAATTGAAGGTTATGGACTGGATGATGTGTGGTTTCAACAAGACGATGCACGAGCCGATTTTGGCTTTGTTGCATGATAAGTTCCCAGAAAGTGTGATTTCACGTTTTGGTGACGTTAGTTGCCCACCAAGACCATACAATTTGATGCTATTAGATATTTTTTGTAGATCTACGTCAGACACCGTGTTTGCGCGGATAATCCACAAAAGTTGGAGCATTTGAAAACCAACATGCCTCAAGTTATCGCCAAGATACTGCCCGAAATGTTAGAAAAACTAGTCGAAAACTACTTCGAAATGATTCACTGCTGCAACCAATCCAGAGATGGTCATTTAAATGATATTCTATTTCGTACATAACGTCAAGGTCCAGGCATTATAATGATGTAAAACTTTCATCGAAGCCATAGCTTTATGTGTATTTTATTTAACTTTACTTTTGCAACCGAAAAATTGCTAAGTCTTTATAAGCATGTAAATAATTTGATTGCTTAGATCCTCAATACGTTAGAGACGGTCAACATGAAACCTTAAGCAAATAGTTAAAGTTTCGCCATTATGTTTCAAATATAAAATGGATTTAAAGTCAATGGAAATCACATCATCTTCTCTTGTCTTTTCCATCGAATCGTTCCCATGCAACCCAATGCCTTTTTTTTTTTAAATATATTCCTATCCTCCTGCTATTTGCCTTCTCTTCCGAATTGGCCAATCTTTTTTTTTCTTTTTCTCATTGTGATTTCTTTTATGTTTATTGCTTATTTCGCTTGAAACCAATATGTGTCAAATGCAAATTTCAATAGTACGGCAAAAAAAAAAAAACCAAATCAAAAACGAAAGCTACAAAAAAACCTACAGAGAAGTACATTTTATTAAACTGGAATAAAAAAAAATGAAGAGCAGAGCAAGAAACTGAACAGATAATGCGACAATAACGGTACGGAGAATACCCGCAGTGTATAAAAAAAAAACCGAGTTTATTGTTTGCCTGGGCCGACATGGAAACGATTTTATTGCAGCCAGCGTGTCTGTGCCAGAGATGGGGGAAACACATATTCGAACGACGATTTAAATGTAGGTGAATAAGAGGACTGCACCTTTTTTTCGATGGCACTGATGGCTGCAGGAATGGATGGAGCTTACAGCTGCAGTTTTATAGCGAAATTGATTTCCCCAAAGAAATGTTTAATATACATATAAAACGAAGAAAAAAAAAGCATGAAATAAAAAAAAAACCAACAAAGAGTTAAATGAAATTAGATCACAAAATGAATGATAATAAAGGACATGTAAAAAAACCTTCATCATGAGTTTATCATGATCTCGGGGGAAATGAAGGGATTGAAAAAGGATTGTTGAAAACGTAATCGATTCGTTTATTTTATAACAGCTACAATTCCTTATCGTAAATATAATTTATTATACCTCACCTTTGTTTACGCACTTACAGTGGTGAAACTTTTTTTTTACGTTACGTTTTTTTTAATATTCTTAAGCCATTTTGATTATACAGGGTGTACGTCAGGATGGCACTTTGTTTGTTTGATTATAATTCAGCCTCTGTTAGCCTCATAAATGCGAGCCCTTTTGAGCACGTTTTTCATTACATTCTCACACATTTTACGCGCTATTTCATTAATTTCATCGCGAATATTTTGTTTGAGTTGCTCAAACGTTTCTGGTTTGTTTGCATAAACCTTGCAGTCAACTCAAGCGACAGTGGAGGCCATTCAACATAACCATTTCTTGAAATAACTTGTTGTGGAAAGAGGTCTCGCAGTAATTCCATTGTAATCCTGGCTGTATGCGATGTGGCACCGTCCTGTTGATACCACATGTAATCAAGCCCGAAGCATGCAGTTGTGGCATTAAAAAGTCTTCAATTATATCACGATATCGCTCTGCATTGACAGTTACCTTTACGCAGTTTTCAGTTTCAAAGAAGTAAAGTTCAATGATTCCTCCTAACCAAATTGCGTATACTGTCACTTTTAATGGATACAAAAATTGACTGATGAATATTTTGAGGGTTTTTCATTGCCTAGAACCGACTATTCTGTTTATTCACATATCCATTCAAATGAAAATGTGCCTCGTCACTCATTATGATTTTTTTTTGAAAATCGGGGTTGTCATGGGCGAGCTGTACGGCATATGTACGGCGGCGTAAATGGTTTTTGGAAGAAGCTCTTTTGTCAACTGAATCTTAAATGGAAACAAATACAAATCCTTGTGCAAAATTGTGGCCAAAGTTGTTCTTTGAAGACCAAGCTCCTGAGCACGGCGTTGAATTGATGTTGATGGATTGTTTTGAACACTTTCTTGAGCAGCAGTAATGTTTTCGGCCGATCTTGTAGTACGCTGTGGTTCATGCTTGGCCCTAACAGCTACAGACCCCTTTTCTACGAAATCATTCACTACACGATAAATAGTGCGTCTTGTTGGCACGTTGTTTCTCCCAAAAATTTCACGTAACTTTCTCATCGTCACAGTAATCGATGATTGATTTTGATAAAATGTTTTAACGGTTAAAACATGTTGGTTTATCGAATATTTTTCCATAACAAATTTGTCACGTCTCTACTTCACGACTGCCAAATATGAACTATCAAGACCAACATGGCGGCAAAACAAAGTCCAGGGGGTCTCGACGGACACCCTGTATAATTGCATAAGCAAAATGTCAACTATTTAAGTTTGCCATGGTTAATGTCTTCCAGATGTTTGTAATTACATTTATGACCTCATTCTTTATCCTGCATTTACTGCTTGTTTTATTATTTTTTTTTCCTTTTTCTTAGTTTGTTCATCTTAACTCTTTCTAGTGCTTAATTTACAACGCTCTCTGTTTCATAATTACAAGGAGTAGAACAAAAAAAAAACTATTTCTTATTTACAAACAAGTCTGACTGCATTCACACATTCATATTTTCCCATAAACATTATAATATTAAAGATAAACTTTATACTTGAACGAGTTTGTTTGGAATGTATATACAAGTAACTTTTTGAAATTACACAACAGAAACGAAACGAAACGAAACGTAACGAAAAAGTTACATGCAATCATCATGTGAACACGGCGCTCTTCCCCGAACTCCAACTTGAAACTCCTCCAGTTCACAGTGGGGGAAAACAAAGGTATACTAATCAACAACGATGCATTTAAATTTTAAATATCTCCTCTAACATGCAAGATACGGGTTTCGAAACATTTCCTTCATATTGCGTATGATTTAGAATAAAGCAGTGTACTGCACAATGATGGTAATAATCCAGGAATGCTTTTAGAAATTGTTGTAAGATGAGAAGAAACATATACGAGATGATTTTAAAGAAGAAAAAGGATTAAAACACTTTTTTGATACGAAAATACAAATGATATTTTTATGCATATGATATTACTGGTATTAGACCTGGTAAATCAATAACTGACCAGATATTCACACTACAACAAATTTTTGAGAAGACCTAAGAAAAACAGATCGACATGTACCATCCTTTCGCCGATTGTAAAGCTACCTTCGGTAGCACTGTAGGGCAAAAACTATATGAGACATGTCCGAATTTGGAATTCCTACGAAGCTTATACGTCTTTGTAGGACGACGCTGAATGACACGAAGTCTTCAATAAAGATAGGCAAAGATCTTAGATCAGTAAAGACAGGCAACATACACACTGGAGACGATTACGGGGAAAGCTGCAGTTAACACGACTGTCACCATCTTTAATAAAAGCCATATATTACTCGCATATGCAGATGACATAGACATTATTGAGCAAAAACTGCGGCATGTTACTGCAGCCTTTTCAGGCATCGAGAAAGAAGCAGCGAAAATGGGTCTGTTGTAGACAATGAGTCTACTCGTTTGGGACGTTGTGTCAACGTTGACAGCTATAATTTTGAAGTGGGGGAAGAATTTATTTACCTCGATTCCGCTGTAAACAAAACGAATGATATCAGCATGGAGATAAAAAGGAGAGTATTGCTTGCTAACAGATGTTACTATGGTTTAAGCAAGCAATTCAATGATAAATTCCTCTCTCGGCAAACGAAAATCCGACTATACCAGATGTTGGTTCTAGCTGTTTTGTTATATGGCGTAGAGTCCTGGGTTATGACGAAAGCATATGAAACAGTACTGGTAAATTTCAAGACGAAAATACTCCGGAAGTGAGAATGTATTGAAAAATGTGCTCCAGAGGATTCGCATTTGTGAGGCTAACAGAGGCGGACATTTTTTTGATATTGTATTCCACACATAATTGCCGACATTAAATAAAACATTTATCAATATAAGTTCCATTCTCTTTCATGTAATCAGAAATTATAAACAAACAAAGTAGTATAACTTTCCGACGGACACCCTGTTTAAAGTCGTTATACATTTTTGAACAATTCTTTCCCCAAAAGGGCTATGACGATTTTTTCTGACAATTGTTGCAAAAAATTTCCCTTTTTAATTTATGTTGAATTCAAGTTTCTGCCATTTTGTTAACACACAGAAGGTATTAAAGAAATTTTATCTACAGTTTAAGTGAAATTCTAAATTTTAATTTTTTTTTCTGATTTCATTGCCTCCGAAAAAAATTGATTATTCTATATGTTTTACAATTGGCAAAAAGAAAAAAAAACTGAAAGAAGTTACAAGAAAAATTGAAAAAAAAAAAGATTCTAAATCGCGTATATTCCAAACAATAGAAGACTATTGGCACCTATAAGCATGTTTCATAGGCATTTTTTAAGGAGTAACTCTAAAGGTTGTTGTAATAGGATCAGAAATGTGGTTTCGGCAGTACAATAACTTGTTATCGAACCCAAGGTATGGTATTTTGGGCCGCCCCTGTGCGTTTCTGTTTATACCTGGAGCGTTAGGTCTTTGTGTGTAAACTCCCCAATACTTCAAAAATGTATGGAAGAAATTTCATTAAAATTCTGCCAAATTGTTAAGGAGTGGCATAATACTTTCCCTTTATCTGTTCATTTACCCCCACTGTGCAACGCTCCGAGGCAGCGTGCATACATTCATATTTGGTTAGCTTACACACTTACACAAAAACATCCGAATACACTTAAAATTATTATTACAATCGTTGTACCAACAAACTCAAACTTGTGCGCCGGGTATTGCGCGTATCATCTTCGCCTACAATAACACACACACACACACACACACACACATACTGATAAACTAATTCGCACACTTTCCCTGTCGCATTCTGGTACTCACACAATGTACAAAGTTAGTTGCCTGCATGTACACATACATAAATAATGCCTGATGTTTAAGGGCATTATAAAGCTAAAGTTCATATTTTTCTTTGCTTTCCCCCATTGAGCCAGAGCACGGTGATGCCTCTTACCAGCGGATGATGATAAGATTTTGTGTGTGTGTGTGTATGTGTGGGTGCGTATGGAAATACTTTCGTGTCTGCGGCCGTGTTATGATGCTTCATTTCCAACACCGCCACTACAAGTGATTTTTACATCCCCATTGCTCTACTACCCTCTGGTTGGTGTTGGTGCCGCCGTTGCAGTACAATGTAATGTTAGTTTATGATATGTTCATATTTTTATTATATGCTAAATATTATGCGATATTACAATACAAAATGTTGTTGATACCACCGCGTAAAGTGTTGAATGTATAATGCCTTTTTTTTACATAACTCCTCGCATCTGCACAATGTAAAGGCAGTCATCCTACGTACATATTTGTCTGCAAGTAAGTGAAGATTTAATGCGATACCATCGAAAAAAAATATTTTGATTGCAGGATTTTCGCGAAATTAAAAAATAATCATGCATATGATTGATATACTTACAACATAAAGGGAAAGCGGATGAGAGCCTCATAAAGGTTTGAAATTACATTGGAGTTATGTGAAAATTTAAGGCGCAGTTTTTGCGATTCATGAGCTTTGCGCAAATGTTGCAAACAAACCCAGACAATTCCCTTAACCCAAGACTACAATAGAACATAATTTATAATACAAATTAAGCTAAATAACCCATTAATGTCATTGCAAAACGACATTTTAATTTCCCTGAGGATGCGTTGAGAATTCCGACATACTCGTGTGGCAATTTAAAAACATATGTAAAATTTACATACAGATTCCCTTGCATCTTGTGAATGAGACATGGGAGAACTTCTCACATCCTGTCAACTCACAGGCATTCAACTCATAGACTGTCCCAAAGGATCTACACTTTAACGATGACTTCAAAACATGTGTAATACTTACATACATACATAAAGCGCATTGCCTTTCATCTCGTGAATGAGACATGGGCGAGCTTCTTACATGCAGTAAACTTACGCGCATTCAGCTCTTGGACTTACCCCGGAGAACCTACAGTTTAACGACGGTTCCAACCGTAACAATTTGGGAAGCATTATACCAGTCTTAACGATTACGCGACTACTCCAAAAGTTCGCCAGACATGTCAATAATGATAGGTGGCTGTATCGGGGATAGAACCCTCTATCATCCGAACAACAATCTACCAACAATGTACCAACTATCGCGCCACGGTACAGCCCGATAACACCTTCAGACCATATAGCGTGCCAAACATTTACTTTTACCGGATGCATTGGCTTCTTCACAATCACTTCTGAGTTCTCCAAGCCCCATATGCCACAATTTTGCTTATAGACGTAACCACTGAATGAGAAATGAGCTTCATCGCTTGAAAAAAATTTTGTTCGATTGAAAGCCCACATTTAAATCACCACTTTTACGCATTCTACAGTTGTTAAACAATGGCAAACCTTTCACTAAATAAATATCACTTCAGATGATAGCCTTGCCACCTTTGAATTATCAATTTTGTAATAAATTTTAACTATTTGCACGCATTCTTTGATTGTTAAACCATTCATATTCGTAAATGGCAAACTTTTCCTAAATAAATAACACTTCAAACGATAGGTATTTAACAGCTGGCAGCCTTGCCTGACTGGCGATTTTGACACCTCTAAATGGCAAACTCATTATATACGAGAACATAACATGATTTTTTAAGACATTAGAGCATGATATTAGGCAAGAATGAACTAAGAATGCATTGCCCGATTCATCGTTTTACCGACTAAGTCTGTACCGGAATCAACAAGAAATGCTGTTTGGCTTTCAGGCACTTGTGGAGTTGGCCAATGAAGTTAAGGTAGATTAAGGTGAATTTAAGGTTTTTTTTTTCTTGATTTTTGTTGAAGACAGCATATATGGCTGTCAAGTAAGTTTGGAAATGTATTCTTTTTCTTCAAGCATTCTTTCACTAAAGACTGCACGGCCTCAGGCGCTGATTTGGATTCCTAAAACTTAAGCCATACAACAATATACGACGAGCATTGTCTAGTACTTCCGCGTACAGAAATGTAACTTTCTCTAACTATTTCTTCTGGGTATTGGTACTTCTGCCGATGCCAAAGTGTTCATCCTTTTTTCTTATTACTGCTATTTTCGGCCATAATCAACAATACTGGGGCATCCTTCCTCGGAGAAGCCTTGCCCTATCCATCATAGTCTCTAGATAATGCGTCGTCGGATTATCACTTATTCCGTTCGAGCGCAAGCGGTCTGGTTGACCAACAGTTGCACTCAATGACGACAATGGGCTTAAAAGATGAACAGTTTTACCGTGAAGGAAGATGGGGAAAAGTGGTAGTTAGTGAAGGGCAACACTTTCAATGAATCATTTGTAATTATGTTTTCATAATAAAGTTGCATTTTTATAAAAAAGAACAGCGAGAACTTAGTTGCTCACCTAATATTATGTGCGGTTTCCTTACTTCCAAACTCAGACCTGCACTGCCAACAGTTAGACCATCTGGACCATCTGAAACAATCGCTCAGCTACCGTCAACTTTAACCCATATGAGAGGAATTACATTCCTTTAGGACAACGCTAGGCCACACACATCGATAGTAGCTGTCTATAAGCATATGGGAGGTGCATCTACTTTATAGACCGGAGCTGATACCAAGCAATTGTCATCTATTTCTACCTATGGCGAATAATTTTGAAAAATTTGCCTCAAAGAGACTTGTAAAAACCGAGTGTGCAGTTTCTTGCCAATAGGGAAAAAGGTTTTTGTGAGATAAACATAACGTAATTACCATTAAAGTATTAACAAGTTATTGAAAAAATTGTGCATATTTCATCTAAATTGGATCGTTTCTACTATGCTAAATAAAGCTTTTAATGTCAAGCAAAAATAATGGGTATCTCTTTTAACACTTTGCTGAGATTACCCAACAGAATTTATTTCATTTATCTTACACCTTAAATATATTGAAATGAATCACCCTATATACGAGTATATACAATCATATTATACAGTCTATTTTCAATTTATAAAATACAAAATTAATCACTTTGTAATGATATAAATATTTGATTGGTATTCGAATTTTATTTGTGTTTCTTTGAGCCTCAATTATAGCAGCTAAGCTTATTGAATATTCGCCTCAACTTTTATCATTACTAAAGAAATAAAACGCAGTCAAAATGATACAATTAATATCATTATAATGCCGTAAGGCAATACCTTCGGTTAATAATGCCTCTTTATAGGATTTTTAGTATAACATGTTAAATAGCTTCTTATCATATAATCTCTTAGAACAGTTTATGTCATGATTCGAAACATCTGTATTAATGCACAGTTGATCTCGTTTAAAATTACAATATATTAAATTAAATATGAGTTTGAAATCAGGTAAACCTTATTCGCATTAAGGGTAAATCTTATAATATAGGTAAATTGTTCAACTTAATGGCAAAACGTTTTCCAATTCAAAGAAATCCTTATAATACAAAGGCTTTGCCTTTAATCACTTTCAAAGACATAACCCTTTTTTGCCGCTCAGACAGATTTCCATTTCTAATGATTGTCCTAATCCGTTACTAAGGTGCATGAAGCACGTATTTTTCTTGGAATATTTCTTGGATTTTGCTAAACGTTAACCTTAAATTCCATAGATTTTTATATCGTATAACAATGGAGATAATGGCTCAAGACCATTGTTATCATTTCACCCTCTCTGCTCTGTTAAGAGGGGAATATTTGTGCTCATTGAAATAAAGTTCCACGCATATTTAGCGTGTGTAATGCCGAGGCAGAGAGCAAGATAAAAGAATAAAAATCAATAAAATTGTAGAAATCTGTACATTCTATTGTAAATTGTTATTATTAGGCCCTAACGAGAGGCATTGGGAAGACGGAAAGGATAAAACCTTGAACTCGCAAATACCAAGTGACATGCCAACCTTAGAACAAAAGGCCTTAATCTGCTTTTGTTACAGTTAAGATATGTACTAAATTGTACTTACGTACGTTCGTACGTATGAGTACGAGTATGTTGGTTGGCTCGCATAAAGACTTGAATGTATGTCACTTACATGCAAGGGGTGCTGTGTGAATTTTAAAGAAGCAACCGTAGCTCGAAGCTTACCTTTAGGCTGATTTGTTCGGTTGGAAACTTACAATGGGATTAGTGTTCATTACAAATGTATTGTCACACACACACACACACCCACACGCACACGCCCCGGTAGATATCTATTTCAGCTGACAGCAACAGCTACATCAGCAACGACTTTAGTCAAGTGAACTTTACTTCAAGAGCAACTAATCGCTTTAATTTCCTTGTGAACTATGGCGATGCGGAAGGAAAGCCAAAAGGAATATCCCAGTAAACTGTGAAACCGAAGTGGAAGGGGCAGAAAAACGAAAGAATTAAATGGAAACAAAGGGAACAATAAACAGAGGTTGTTCTCTCTTCTATTCCAGTTATGTTTAGCAGCGGTGTTTATTGTTATTGTCTTAAAGTTTTTCTTTCTTTTCACTCCATTTTCCGGCAGTTTTTCTTAGTTTTATGGGGGCGTTTTAATTTCTGTATTTTCTCTAGTTTAAACTTCTTACGGCTTTGTGTTTTTTTTTTCTTTTACGGTTGCTGCCCTTTTTTTGCTGTTGCTCATGGGGTTTTTTCCTTTTTTTTCTCTTTCTCAGAATGCATTTAAACCTTAACACATAAACAATACCCATAATGAGCAGGTTTTTTGTTCTGGCTTGGATTTTTTTTTTCAGCAACGTTTTCATTCTCCTTCTTCTAACAAAACAAAGCAAAATGTGGATGTGGCAGGCATATTGGCGAGATTGTTGGCTTTTGTCTTTAGGGCAAGCTGACACAGTGTTTGCTCAGGCAAATATTTTATGAAAGGATTGTGATATTAGGCTGTAATTATAATACATGATTATAGAAAATTAATTGGATGCAATTAACAATGAACAGAAACCGATTACTGCAAATCATACAAAAAATAATTCTATAGAATTTTGTCTGGATGTAATTCATGAAGATTGGTTTTCTTTCTCACAAGATTCAGACATTCTTTTACATGTCAAAAGTATCATGTTTGTTTTTCAAAGGGTTATTTTCTGGCATTTGCAGATTTGTTTAATGTTAAATATATTGTGAAGAACCATAATATCGGGTTGTTCTGTCACCATGTTTACGAGAACTAACTCTATTCATCCAAAGCCCTGTGATATACATATACGATATATGTTTGTAGCAGTCATAAATAAGTATTTCTAACAAAGTACGTACTTAAAACATTTCGTCTGTCCATATGTCCGTAGAAAGCTCGATAGTGATCGTAACAGATGAACTAGAAGGCTGAACAAGGAATGACTTCTGTTTTCTCTACCTAAGTTAGACTTTTTATATAAAAAAAAAACATTTAGCAGATAGTACATAACACTATAGCCGTTGAAATAGTACTCGTATATCCCCAAAACTTATTTATAGTCATGAGTCCAGGATTTTAGCGAAATTGATGCGGCTTTGGGCGCAACTTTTGGATGACACGCTATCTTCAGTAATAATAGACAAAGATTTCAAAGATCGTTCTTACAAAACTTTTGTAGATATTATGATAAGAAAAAATAGCAATGTATACGAGTGGCATAATCTGCCTAATACTATTTGCGTGCACTGAGGCTTAAGTAATCGATGGTCGAAATATGCAAGATGTTCTACAGCCTCTACAAGCACTAAGACGTTGTTTGTTTCCACTGGCAAAGAGCCTACTTGTTTGTGACAATACTATAGGTAGAACTTATTTTGTGTCCGCTGTCGTTTATGAAAATTACATCAGACTAAAAAGTCGTAATAGAGTAGTGCCTGCCAAAAACTATTGTTATAGACCAAGCTATTACGGACTAAATGCTTCTTTTGTCAGGCAAAAATCCAAATACTCGGCTTTTGTTCTACTTGTCTTGCTGTATAGCGCAAAACCCTTATTTATGACACAAGTCTGAGAGGAAACTATATAATATATGTTGTTAATAGACAGGATGCTGTGTGTGCTTTCTGTCAAGTGGTCAACCGCATTCAGCATTTCCACTGACTGTGTAATGTTGTGCAGATGGTCCAGGGCTCTCCGACATCATAAGCCTTGGGCAATGCACTCGAAGCAAGGTGAAGAAAAAAACAACCCATATGCCTCTGAAGAGACCAAGTTTCTGAGACAATATCAAAAATGTGATATGACGAATTGAAGGAAATATGTAGAAGGCCGAAGCATTGCGCTTCTTGGTAGCAAGAAAATTCTCATTTAATATTTCATACACTACATGCAATCCCATATAATTTATGTAAAATTAATCACTTCCGCCGAGTATTTGTTAAAAGCATGATAATGTTAGAGCTGGGTGGCTTGTTTTGGGAAAATATTACATGGTTATTTAAAGTAGCCTTTGCACAAGCAAATAAATACTTAATTTGTACAATTTACAATATTTACAAATTGCTTGATACAAGCAGTTCAATGTAATTCAACTTAATTCAGTGAAATTTTAAATAATGCAATTTATGTTCGAGACAATACAATCTAATTAAATGTAATTCAATCTGGTTTTCTGAAAATTCATTGATAATTCATAGATCGTAGTTCATAATTTAACTCTATTTAAAAAAATCATTTTTGATTCATGGGAAAGATTAACTGTGTTTAATTTTATCTTTAGGAACATAGGAATTTCTCCGAAGCTATGGAAAAATGTTACCGAATATTCGTCGGTTAAAAGCAATATACGAAGGTGGGTATAGAAAAGACAGATCTCGAATTATATGTTTTTATTAAGGTTTAACCTGCTTCTGAGAGTGTTATAGTACTCGTAAAAAAAAAACAATAACAAAAATAATGTGATTATTCATTTCAAAGAG